>JAQGCC010004924.1:0-12310 GCA_034698905.1 Xestoiulus laeticollis
GTACTGGTTGGGCGGGACTTAAGCCTGCTTCAATTTCGTGACGTCATGCCCACTCCATATTATTCCTTCCTCCATGGATGCAATGGACTCTTTGCGGATATGGAGGCATGCATGTATGGCCAAATCCGTATAAATTATATATGGACAATTTTTGATATGGCGATATGTGGAGACATGTCTGGCCATACCTAATTAATTTATATATGGACAATTCTAGGTATGGCGGTATATGGAGGCAGGTATATAGCCGTATCAAATTAATTTATATGCGGGCATTTTCGGATATAGCCGTACATGGATTCATTTATGCCATAAATAAGACATACTAGTACATGATAGGCTTATATAATTTTTCCACCCGGGGACTCTTTAAACTTAGAAATTTAATCCATGATTTCATCATTTTTTTTTTTACTATTTAAAAGATTATTAAGCGGTTAATAATACATTTTAGCGTTTTGAGATTCATACGATATTATGTTATACATATAGCCCAGCATGAAATTGTAGCCGAATCGAATATCTTTCATGGATTTAAAAATATTTCGGTTGTTGAAAGTTGTATAAACGAACCTTGTTAATGTCGGTTTTTTGAAGTGCTCTGATTAGATAATTTTGACTGCTGTCTGACCCATAAATCGCTCATCGAATAATAAACCCTATAATTAACGTGCCATGTTAACAAACGCCGAGGACAATGCCTCGGAAGCATGGAAAGTAATGAAAATTGCAATTTTGTCGCCATCTTGCAACTATCGTTTCCCTAAAATGGTTTCATTTGAATAATTTTATTCTGAACATACATGTATATATTCCACTGTTTTTGGTTTTCTATTATTATTATTCATGAATTTGCAATTAATGTAAAAATAATGAATGCGCGATATTGACTCAAGACTTTTATTCAATTTGTTCACTTTTTAACTAAATTTAAAGTTTTTATTTTTGATTTAGGGATTTTTTTTATTTGAGAGTTGAGATCAAAATATTGAAAATAAGGTTGTACATGTAGTTTAAAATAAAGCTTCGATTTGGGTTAAATTGCTGTTTTCCATTGATTTGTGGGTAACGAATGTCGCCATGTTGAGACACATTTCCATCTCTACGTCCATATTGCATGGCATTGGCCGAAGCGGATTTTCTGTTGTTGTATTATGATGTCATCAGACGATGTCACGTGTCTTACTATATAGTTACTGTGTCATACTGTGCAAGTTTCTGATAAAATGTTGTTCTTCCCATCAAAATGCCATATAATTCGTAAATTACATGTGACATGTCCTAAAAAAACATTGTAGCGAATGTCGCCATGTTGAGACACATTTTCCATCTCTATGTCCATTGCATGGCATTGGCCGAAAAGGATTTTCTGTTGTTGGATTATGATGTCACCAGACGATGTCACGTGTCTTACTATAGTTACTGTGTCAAACTGTACACGTTTCTGATAAAATGTCGTTATTCACATCAAAATGTCGTATAAATTCGTAAATTACTCGTGACATGTCCTAAAAAGCCATTGTTGACAAGGATGGTAACAGTGATGTCAAAGGCCTGGTTTGTGACTCACCTGCAAATCTGCAATTGTGCATTTTTTTTTAAAGTTTGTTTTTCAGACAGGTACAATCACGAGCTTCGCAGAAGTCTGGCCATAAATAAAAGGAACGCAATTGGGAAATTTGCCAAAATGGGGGAGCGTCGTATAGGGCTTTGAGCCGCTTCAGATACAGATATTATCAAAACGTGCATTTCGTGATCTAAATTAGCAAGTTTTTATTTTTATTTACTATTTTTCTTCTTCTTTTTTTGTGGAGTAGTTTTATGAAAAAAAAAAAATCTTATGGCACGCTATACTTTCATTCGAGAGTGGACATTCGGTCGAAACCTGTTGAACAACTTTTTGTTTTTATTCTCTATTTATTTATTTTTTTGGTGATAAAACTATATAGGACGAGATTCCAGTATCACCCAGAAGATCTCGAACTTGGCCAGACGGTTTATAATCATTTTTTTTAATACTTCCATACCCGTTTTCATTTCATCTGAAGATGCGGAATCTTAAAAAAAATGTAACGAAATAAAAACGGATTTTTTAGTGCTATAAAATGCGATTTTTGTTTTGGGAACCTGTTTCAGTCTCTAAAAAAACAGTCAGTCTCTATAGTAACTAGTCACATTCAAACCAGTTTCACTCTGTAGTAACCAGTCACATTCACAAGAGTTTCAGTCTCTAGTAACTAGTTACATTCACACCATTTTTCAGTCTACAGTAACTAGTCACATTCACACCAGTTTATCTCTAAAAAACAGTCACAGTCTCTGGAAACCAGTCACTTTCCAACCGGTTTCATGACTAGAAATCCGATTTAGACCAAATTTAATATTTACATTCCAACAGGGCATTTTCGAAGTTGCTTTTAACCAGTCCCATCACGACTTGTTTCAGTCACTATAGAAGCTGTCTTGACTTATTCAGTAACCTCTCACATTCAGACTATGAACTCAGACTCCACCCTGCTACAGTCACATTCTAGTCTGTTTCAATTGAAAACCTGTGCCTCTTTATTCTAAGTCACATTCAGATTTCCCTCAATCTAAGGGTCACACTGTCAGGCAGTCATGGCAAGACTCCTCAGTCTTGCTTCCATTAAAAATCTCCTCCTGGGCCTGCATGGACTAGTTCTATAAAAGTCAGTCATTCATCCTCAGATATCCTCGTTGGGTTCACTCGGTCGACTGGTTTCTCCTCTTCAGTCAAAGGTTTCTTCAATGCTGAAGCATTCTCAGTCACTTTCAGTCATCGTGCTTCCAGGTGGCGCTGGGTTCCCGGGCCTTGCCCTTGCCCCCTTATATCCGAATATGGACGCATAGCAACGGTCCACCGTTGCTAGGGTTACCTGGCGTTCAGTAACCTTGACTGACGTCACCACCTGAGGTTTCAGAGCCCCGTACCTGGAACGTGCTTCTTTTTTCGGTGATTTGTCCATGTCTGCCAAAAAGCGTGCACCCACCCCTTCCAAAACAGGTATGCTGAAGGACACCGGGCCGCGAAAAGGGGATCCCGTGGGGAAACTCGGAATTGGAAGAATCCTAACCATATAAGCTACAGGAAAACCTGTGAATAGCGCACCACACTGGGACCGAACCATGGGGTGTGCTATATGAAGGTTCAGCTAGAGTGATGACCATAATGAATCGGATATTATTATCCTAATGAAGATGCACAAATATACATGATTATGTTGCAATTTTAAATTGTTTTTAACATAAACAAAACCGAAAAATACTTATAGAAAACAAATATATGCTCGTATACAACTGCATCTCTGTAGATGTAGCCATTTTTACTTAAATGGGTGTACATATGAAATATGGTGGGTGATGACTTTTAACCCACCCTGTAAATCTCCATTCAAAATTGTTAAAACATGTCAAAATACCACAATTTTTTAAAAAATATATTACAAATTTCGATATATAACCAAGCCATGTATCGAAATCCCTTTTCTATATGGGAAACATGCATTCATTATGCTAATGTATTTTATCTTGACATTTACAACCTCATTTTGGGATTTCCCAGTGGGTGAAATTTCATTGTTGTATGCTTTGGCGTACGCTCTTCGCAGGTAAATCGTGAATTTGTCCCAAGAAGCCAGTGCGCATGTCGCATTTCTCAGGGAACTCGCTATATAGAGGTAGTTTGTTTTATAAAATCGATTCGTGCCGACCATAGTGGCGCGCAACTTCCAGGTAGCAACTTCTCGGACAGAATCACGATTTTACCTGTGAATAGAGTATTCCAGAGCAATTTTTTTTTGTTACGTTAAAAAACATTAAGAATGCAACATCTTTCTTTGTGCATCTTAATTATGTAATATTTACAGCATGTACACGTGCATATGTGCATGTACATGTACATGTATACCCGTGAGTTGTACAGTTGTATGCATGCATATGTTTACTCGTGGGGTGTAGAGTTGTATACATGTATATATCATGCATGTACAGTGAAACCTGCATATAACGGCCCTCCATATAGCGCACCACCAGGAAATTGCGCACCCCTATTGGTCGGCACGGATCAATTTTATAGAACAAATTTACCGTTATATTGCGTATTCCCTTCAAAACGCGACTTCCTGGAAATGCTCTTATTACCATTACCCAAGATTCCCTGATGATATGTCATTATCCCCTTTTCTGTGTTGGTATAGGTGTCCTAACCCTCTTGCGTAATCTGAGGATATGTCATTATCCCCTTTTATATGCCGGGAGAGGTGTCCTAACCATTTGTCCATGTCTGGATATTATGTAGGTGTCATAACTATTTGGCCATATCACAAATGGCCTTGTGTCTTGACCATTTTTCCATTTCTGAACATATGTCCTAACTTTCTTGCTCTTTTTTTATGAAATGACATTAAACTTCTTTCCATGTTGGGAGAGGTGTCCTAACCAGCAAGCTAAATAAGGACATGTCATTATCCCCTTTTAAATGTCGGGATAGGTGTTCTAACCATGCATGTTAGGAGGGATGTCCTATAACCATCTTGAAACCCTAACCACTTTGACGTGCACTACTAACCACCACATTTCTTCTGGAAACTTTGTCCCAACCTGCATGCATGGAATTATATCAAATGAAAACGAAGGAAGGTATAGCCGCTGATCCCGGGGGCCATGGCCTATCTAGGGTTCGATACCCCACTGGCCTTGACATGGCGTACATGGACCATAGGACAACAAATGAAGGCTAATTTCAGGTATTTCGGGAAGGATGTGGGAATCGGTCACAAATAGCCACAACCCAGTTTCAAATTGGGTCTACTTTTGACCGCCTGGAGGATATGTGCCGGGAGCGCGGAGGAGGGGATCGGAACCCGATGTCACTCACCCCTGTGTTTACCACCGGATGCCGTTGTAGGCACGGATCCTCAGAGGGCTGGGCACAAAAAATGTCAACACCTGTGCTATGGGGAGGGATGAGTCGTTTTTACTTTCACACGCTTCCTCGTACCCACTCCCTTTTAACCCCTCCCCGCTTAAGGGGTTACTTCCGTTAATCCTTTCAAATGTCAGCAGTCGGGGGAGGGGGGATACAATTTGGAGATGACCCCTGAAGGTGGGCTATGAAGGGGAGGCTAAATATGGATGGTATAGTGCTCGGTTTTGAACTTAACATGTCCTTAACCAAAAATAGGTATACACGTTCACAAATTCCATCTTGCCTATAGGGCAGGGTGCCCACCAAGATGGTGGTGATGTGGCAATATGGCAACAGTGCAGCGTATGGCTGTGGCACGTTCTGACGTGCCGTGTTGTGTTGTTGGACGCTTATTATAGACACCGAACAGGGCCAATAAGAAAACAGCATTCCGAGCAAAATCCTGTGACGAATCTTAGGCATAGTGCCCCCAAGATGGTGAGCGTGTGGTGTTATGGCGACATTGCAACATATGGCATATACGGAGTATATGCAAATTAATAAAATCGCATTGCCATATGCCACAAAGTGACCATCAGTGTTGCTTTTATGTATGGCCCACGCAGCTCGCCATACCACCACACCACAAGCTCACAATCTTGGTGGGTATACAATCTTGTGTCGTGTTGGCCATACGTCGTGAAGACCAAGATGGTGAGTTTGTGGGGGAATGGCGACTTTGTGACATATTATGATACAATTTGTGGCAAGATAAAAATTTGGAAGGAGCAAATGGAACATTCGAAACTACTGGAGTAGACTGGCAGCAGCGCCCCCTAATAACCGTTACCTAGTAACTTCCCATGAAATAACTCTAACGAAATTGAACGTTATTTTCGGTGACTGGGTCTTTGGGATTAACGCCCTGAATCCCCGTTCCATATTTCAGCGAAAGTTTAATCTGGTAAACTCATTCTTGCGATCAGGAACATGGTCGCCATTTTGGATGCGCTGCCATTGTTGCTAACCCCCTTCAAGATGGCGGCCGCCTCCTGGGAAATTAACCTCGTGTTTTCGCCTAGATGATCGAATTTCCATTTTTTTTTCTTCTCGTTTTTTGAAATCGTGTTCGGAATGGGTGATTCTTGCCGGGGGAGGAATGGGGTGACATATGCTAATGTCCCGTTAAGGCAAGGCTGATCTGACAATTTATGGCGAGTTTAATCACGCTTGATTAGATTCAAAATGGCCGCAACAACAGGGGGGATGCTGGTTAGGGATTAGTGTCGCTCAAGGAATCAACGACGCCATGGACGGTATCGCGTGGGTATACGATAATAGTACACTATAATAATAGAGAGATAAAGCTGCGCGAGCGATTACTATACGTTTACGATTAATGCTTCATCAACCGCAAACACGCATGCGTGGGTGCCAAAAGAAGCATCGCCATTCGCTAAAAGACAGTTTGACACGTTTTACGTTTATTACGCGTAATCGTAAACGTATCGTAATCGATCGTACAGCAATAGCGAGATAAAGCTGCAGGATCGATTACATGTCGATCTACATATATACACTTATACATGTATAATCTATAGTAAATGTAGAATCTTTGGCCAGTAAAGGGATTGAGCAGGTGTGCTGTCATATGACTTAACTAGAACGATAAACACACTATTACGCATGCGCATCAATAAGTAATGCGCCGTAAAAGTCGTTATACTCCTCAAAGACGTTGTGGTAACACGTTAAGCTAATGAAAATAGAGATGACATTGGCAGCACTGCTTTTTGTGGCCAATGCGCATGCGTAAGGATGACGTTAATGTGTTTGTGGTTGAGAGGACAATTTCATTAGTTTAACGTGATACCACAACGTCTTTGTGGAGCATAATGTTTTTACGGCACATAACTTATTGATGCGCATGCGTAATAGTGTGTTTATCGTTCTTCTTAAGATTAAACGAAACCTACCAAACCCTCTAATATACACTGCACTGTATTCGAACCGTTTACAAATGTTCTGTATTCCCCTTGTCTGCCCTAAAAGTGTCGTTTAATTTTCAACCCTGCAAGGGGATATTATCGATAATTTAAAAAAAAAATGAATGACCATTTCGAGGTCCAAATGCAGGTTCTTTAACTTTTGCATGACCATTTCCTTGACTTATGGCACGCCTTGTAGGAAAGAAAAACGTTGCTTTGCCGACGGCACGACATTACTTCCTTCCACCTGAATGGGCAGACAGACATTTTCGTGATTTGAAAGAAATGTGAAAAGCGAAAATTACTTTCCCTGCAAAAAAAAAAGTCTGTGCCATCTTAACGGTGTTGATGACCCCTAACATGACCCATGCTCCTCACATATCTTCTCTCAAGAGTCCTGCAGGTCGGAATCTTTCGAGATTTTAGTAAGAAAATGGCATGTTGACATTTTTCAAAAAAAAACAACGTTGATACACGTATTTTCCTGATATAACCTTTGACTATAAAAGAGAAAGAAAATCCAATGAGTATATATATAAGGCAGGGTGCCCCCCAAGATGGTGAGCATGTGGTGATATGGCGACTTTACGCCATGTGCAGGCAAATTGATCGAGGCGATCCTATTAATTTGCATGTATACTTGCAAATCAATTTGCCTCATGTAACCTACCTCGTGCAACATGCTATATGCTGTGAAGCCGCCATATCACCACATGCTCATCGTGTAGGTGGGCACCCTGCCTATATAGGTTTTGTGAGAGTAAGAGTGTCCCAAAATGCTGGTAAAGTAGCAAAATAAAGCATCACGTGCTCTTATTTGAAAATTCTATTCTATCACTGTGAATCTATTCTATCAAATGGCTACGCATGCGCAGTATATGCGTAGGTCGAATGTTCCGCTACTTCGCCATTTTGAGGCCACTTTTGGCCACCCAAACTTCAAGGTGTCGACAAGAGTGAGCATACTGCATGGTTCCTATACTGTGCCATCGTGCTGTCACGTGAGTGACAGTAGTTTGCTTATTACGTGATATCACTGTTAAAAATGTGAGCTCGTGACATCACATGAGCTCATGTGACGTGATGGTAGTCTATATAGCCAGCTTAATCGACGGTTTCAAAATATCAAAATACTTGTTGAAGTTAACGTTGCTCTAGTGCCTCTTAAATGAAGTGCCCTAGTAGGCCTATCCGTTAACGATTCGGATCCAGAATTGGGAATCTGGTTCAAGATAACCATGACGTCTTGTTCTTCACCATATTCCGGTTATCGATTCACGTGACCTCTTTTTCAACGCAACTAGGATGGTGATGGCATATAGTATGCAGTTGTTTTCCCTATACCCAGTTGTTCCTAAATTCAGGCTTTTTTTTTTCTCTCCTTTTTCTTCATCTCGTTTGGCCTATTTGGAGACGACAAAAAATGATCAAACGCAGCTTTTCAGCATCATTAACTTAAAGGTTAGTGTGCCATTGCTGTCGTTCTGAAAGCATTGGCATTTAACTGATGCCAGAGAAATGCTGGTTGCGGTCTGGTGTTCCTAAACCCCAGGACTCTGTTCAAGGTTTGCTTATCTTTGCTGTGGTGTTCTATAAAAATGTTCAGTCATAATATATACATGTAAAAGGTTAATGTGGCATTTTTGGGGCAGTTTCGATCCGTTGATTCTCTCTAAGTGCATTATCAGGGGGGCCACAGGTCAGGTATGTAAGGGAAGTCAGGAGAAAAAAAGTGGTCAGGGAAATGTCAGGGGAAAAAAAGCGGTCAGGGAAATTTTCCCAAATAAAAGCCAAATGCTATCCCTATATATACACTCATTCTGCTAGCAACTCCATCCCCAATCCTCTCAGCTGCCTTTTTTTGCATTTGAACCTATCTTGTTTCTTACGTTTTCTTATGAAATATCAGTTCAGCTGTTCAGGGTTCCCACAACCTGGAAAAACCTGGAATGTCAGGAAATTTGAAAAAGGCATGGAAAAACCTGGAAAATCAGGGAATTTTTAACATTTGTCCTGGAATATTTCGGACCAAGACTATGCTGATAAAAGTTTGAAATAAATTTACAAATAAAAAACGGCTAGTGAGGGTGAGGCTTAAGTAAAAACAATGCAAAAAACAAAGTGTTATAATTTTTCTTATATAGTTGTGGAAAAATTGAAAAGTTTACTGGAAAAACCTGGAAAGTCGGGGAATTTCATTCTCAAAAAATGTGAGAACCATACAGCTGTTAGTTTTTTGTTCTTTTATGTAAAAAAATCTTCACAAAATAAGATTTTTTAAATTGTTTTCATCTACATGTATTCTGAGTACGTGTATATGTTGTTATTGGACATACAGTATGTGTCCAACAGAGAGCTAAGTATAGCATGTGTAACGAGCAGTTTTATGTTGAAATTGATAATAATGCTTTTTTTATTCTTTAAAATTTGTTTGATAAAATTAGACAACACCAAATAAAGTGTGCTTACCTTATATGTGTTTTTCTTTCCTGGGAAACAATTTTAAGCCCTTATAATCCAGCTGGACCTGTAACAAAATCTAGTGTTTTGCAAAGCTTTGCAATTGCAATTGCTATTTTTCATTATGACAAAAAAATTATATGCATTAACGAGTAAGATTTGGATTTTAGTCAGCGAAATTAAAAATGTTGTGGCCACTTTGATTACGTTATTTTAATCGTATCCTGCATTTGAAATTGAGATACATGTACAAACAGCAATGCAATCTTGGGACCACTCGTTAGCAGGGGTTCTAGCTGTATATCCTAATTTATATTCGCTTATGTTGGTTAGGATATTGACACGTTTGTAAAATATGACAAACTTGTAGGGTACTACTCAAGTTACAATTTACATTTAAAGTTATTCTTAAAAAACTTCCTGGAGAAGACCCAGGCGAGCAAGAGCGATGAAAAACCCAATATGGCCGCCTGCATTTGCCATAAAAAAGCAACAACCTCGTTCCTTTTATCTGGTATTTGTAAGCCTAACCGCCATAACGTTGCCATTTCGGTTGACCTTCAAAAGCTAGCACATGTCCCTGACAAAAACTACGTGATATGATAAGAGGTTGGTGACTTCCACGCGCTGGTCTGGATTGTATAAAGCGTAACAATGTTACTGATTAGATGCCATGATTAGTAAGTTTTGTTGCTGGCCCTGAAATTATGCATCGAGATTAATGTAATATTTGGGTAACCAAACTTGTGGCAAATAAATTGTGTTTGCACTCTACCAAGGCAAACGTGAAAACTAAGCCGGATTCCCAAATCGTGAAGATAACTCGACATGGGCGACTAATGTCATTGAGGGCATTGAATCGCCCTTGACGATCTCTCCTGAAAAGCCCTTGGGAATTCAAGTGAAAATAAGGATAAATGTCTAGCATTTTTAATCGGCAACATTTCTTCAATACACGTGTACAATAGGCCCCTTCACGCGAGCGCTGTTAAGCACAAGCCGGCAACGCTTTTCCCGCGTAATTAGATGCGCACATGAACAGAGCATGCTCACATCTGATTACGCGGGAAAAGCGTTGCTGGCTTGTGCTTAACAGCACTCGCGTGAAGGAGCCTACTGTATAAAGCGATTTAATTTTTAAATGTGTGTATTTTGTAAGGATTTTTAATAGGTTAGTTTCTTTGGCCTGCTCAGTTAGCACTGAGCAGATAAATGTTTCTTTGGCCTGCACTGACTCCACTGATTCTGTTTCTTTGGCACAGGAAATAGAAAACCAGTGCAAGCCAAGGCAGGAAAAACCTGCACTGAAAATTTTACAGAGTAAAGTCAGTGCAGCACTGAACCGTCTGCTATATCGTCTGCTTCATAGTATCTTTATCTGAAAGACCACTCTCTAGTAGTTAAACCTATTCAATGAGGGCCGCCATCTTTTTCAGTACTTATTTCTGTTTCTTTGGTTTACCATTTCACTTTGCACTGGGTTTCACTAACAGATAGCTCCACACATTTCCTGTTTGCACTGAGTTGCACTGAGTGCAGACCAAAGAAACAAACCTTTTAAAAGTGCTGATGACCACCCACTGTACATACATATATATACCCGGAGAATTTTTTTCTATTGTTTTCTGGGGTTTTTATTTGTGAGAAAATCCCGGGGGCAACCAAAATTCCTGAGACATACTCGGGATCGACCAAAAGTCCTGAGATGTACCCAGGGCAACCAAAATTCCTGAGACATACCCAAGGGTCAGCCAAAATGAAACGAACCAAGAAGAAGAAAAATTGCCGGGTATATATATCTCATATTGCACGGGGGTTGGTATATATCTGAAAATACAAACCTCAGTAGGAATATACACTCGGCAGGAACTTTTAACTCAGGCCCTCTCCCATGCTCCTTGCTGTTATTTTCCATAGCTTAATGAAAGGCATTATCTTAAATGTAGCTTTCCGATTGGTTTCCCAATAGTGGGATTTTCCGATTGCCCAATCTGAATGCTGCATTCAGATCATGCCATGCTTCTTGCTATTTCATACTTCCAAACTGTTCTTACCCTTAACATTCACCCGTTCTATTTACTCTATTCCAGATTTCCTGATGGCAGCAGCATCATGGTCATCGCCTCCGGTTAAACAACATTGCGGGACTCCGCCCTACGGCCCAAGCCCTGTGATTGTGTGACGACAAAGCCCCGCCCCCTCTCCTTTTCGGTAGCACTGAAAGTGCCTCTCTGGGTCTTACCCTGATCATGGATTGCAAACAGGACATGCTTCTCTCACCACCCTTACCGTTTGCCCCCTCTTCCATCTACGCCCAGCGTCACCACGTGTACTCTTCTGCCTCGAACTCGCCCCTTACGGACAGCCTTATCACAGTGGTGCCCACCCTAATTAAGGAGGAGCGTGACGCCCATAGCCCGTGTGGGAGGGGCGTCATGGTAACCACGCCCACCAGCACCTCCCTCTCTCACGGTGGCCGCTTGCAGCCCCAGGAGGAGTGGTCGTCGTCCTCCTCCCCCGGAAAACACTCGGAAACGCCCCCTATCGGTGGCAACCCCATGTTCGTCCCTAACGGCTTTTCGCCCTTGTCGGCCGGAAGTTACGACACCTACAGTCCAAACGGTAAGGCCCTTTTATTTTTCGGTTTTCAAAAGTGTGGCCCTGTTCAGCCTTTTGGCACAGTATAAGGGGTGAACCAGTATGCGCACCTCGTTTTGCACCCGGCGGCTGTGAGACGAAATCCTCCCACATCCGCGAGGTGGCATTGCGATTGCGCCAGCAACCCAAACAAAACGATGGGCCGCTCACGGTGTCCCGCCAAAACCGCGCACGAATAATAGCGCCGCCATAATCGCCCTGATTATGGCGCGTCGACCATTATCGCGCGATACAAAAGGGCGCGATTATGTTGGTGCCATACATTAGCGCATTCTAA
>JAQGCC010004925.1:0-12309 GCA_034698905.1 Xestoiulus laeticollis
TGGGAAAATTATGAAATTTTGATCATGCAGTATAGCTACAAAAATACTGCATTTTTATCAATTTTTATTTTTGTATTTATAACTTAAAAATTTCCTTATAGCAAAACATGCAGTTCAGTTCCCCCTTAAACATGTAGATCTATCTGCAACATTGCTCAAGTTTTATAATTAAGGGTACTCGGACAACTGAGCAAGTAAAAAATTTAGAGTTTTATTACGTTTGAGCAGTGGCCACGTGCATGCGCAGTAGTAAACTTAGGTCATGCTCAAATGCCAATCATAGTTGGTTTGCATTTTATATATTAAACACAAACTTGCATGCTCATA
Organism: Xestoiulus laeticollis; assembly: GCA_034698905.1. NCBI lineage: Eukaryota > Metazoa > Arthropoda > Diplopoda > Julida > Julidae > Xestoiulus > Xestoiulus laeticollis. The sequence goes on from JAQGCC010004925.1 coordinate 328, forward strand.
AATAAATCATATATGCACACCGTTTTCCTATGAGGGGTACTCAGACAACAGAGCAAATAAAAATTTTAGAATTTTATGAGATTTTTTTGGAATACACACCGTGCGAGTACCTGCTGCCACCTAGTGGCGTATTTTAGTTTTTAAATTTTTAAAAATTTCCTATAAATGGGAAAATTATGAGATTTTGATCATGCAGTAGCTACAAAAATACTGCATTTTTATCAATTTTTATTTTTGTATTATAACAAGTAGTTTTTTTAAAAGTAGGTTTTAAAATTTCCTCATAGCAAAACATGCAGTTCAGATCCCCCTTAAGGGAAATTTAACCCCCATTTATAAGCTTTACAGACATATTTCCATGAAATAAAATATACATATACATTAACAAATAATGTAATATTTATGCTATGTCCTCGTACATTTCATTTGTTTCTAATAGTTTCCAGAATTAAATAAAAAAATAATTTAGAAAAAAAAGCCTTATTCTGGTATGCAACCCTGTTAATTTATTTTAAATTATCTTAATTATTCCTGAAATTCTGGTTATTTGAGGGGATTTGTATTTTATTTAATAAATTGTAACTTCAATGAATATCACGAGTGTTTGCCAAGTAAGGACTTCTATGGTATGTTAATTTAACACTCCATTAGTCCAGCAGACCTAGACGATGGTATTTTAATTTATATTTAAAAATTCGATTGAGATAATCGATATGGGCCTTCATAACATCTTGGAAGGTTCTATTTACAATATTTTGTCAATAATTTTATTAGTTTTACGATAATTAACACGCAAAGGGAGATGTGTTCTAGATTTAGTTCAAATGGACCTAGCGCGCCCAGTTACGTTAGTGCACATGTAAATCTAATATGTGATTTGTATCTTGCGAGTATTTTTTGATAGTTTTTCATTATCACCAGTAAATATTCATACTGTTAAAGACATGTAGGCTACAAGTAAAAAAATGTTCAAGCGAAATTAACCCTTCAATAAGAAAAACTAAATAAAATCAGATAGTGTGCATGCTTACTAAAGTTAGTAAGCATGCACTCTATCTGATTTTATTTAGTTTTTACCTAATGAAGTTCATGAAATAATCCAATGTAAAAGCCTACAATGAATTTGTATTCAAAATACATTACATTGACATGTGGTCAAGGGATACAAGAATTTAAAATTAAGCCTAGCTGAAATCCATTTTGTGACCACATTTGAATTTTAAATTTTTTAAGAAAATCTTAAAGTGCTTGCATGAAAAAGAACTGAAATTAATTTACATTAGTAAAATTATGTTTTTAATTGACTTAAATTACTTCATCACAACTTGATTTTGCCTCCTATTTTGGCGTCAAAACACCACGTGGTTCAGGGCGTTTTTATTATTCAAAACTGTTCAGATCTTTATAAATAGCACTTTTTGTTTTCATCTTTTTACAAGTAGTTTAAAGATGAAAACAAGTTTCAACATCTAGAAATAAGTTTAACATAAACAACAAGATGCTTATTTTCTTGCTCAGAGGGGTTGAAAACTAGTTTTGACCTTGACCTTTTGAGATTGACCCCCCCAACAACGGTACTTTCAGGCTCAGCCAAAGTTCATTCACTTAGATAAATGTGCACCCCTCTTTGACGTTTTTTAGCGACATTGAAGACTGGGAAATAAAAAAGCCAATAAACATTTTCAAGGCTATCCAGTTTAATTTTATGTACCCTACTTGCAGCTCTCCTTAAACACATGGAAGGGCGATTTCCATGACTTTCCCAGGTCATTAGGGTAATTTTCCACCAACAGTTTTTTTTAGTAGGAAATCCACAAAATAAAAGACTAGTTTACTTGTTAAAATTGACAACTTTCAGGAAACGAATTAGAAGTACATGTACATGTACATGTATGCAGTCATGAAATTCAACATACAGTAGTTGAAATCAGCTAAAATTTTGAGACAATCTGAGGAAAATTTATGAAAATCTGTTTTCGGCTAAATTGAAATCCATTTCGTCACTTAAAACTTTTGATTAAACGATAGCCTAAGTTTTGGATCAGCCCCTTATTTTTAATCAAAGAGAAATTTTAGGCAAATTATTGTTAATAATTTATTGGATAGACCCTGATTAAGGAGCTAGCTTTAAAAGCCGCTAACTTTTATTTTAGCAAATTTTTGTTAAAAACTTTTCTATAGTGTGTACATGTTACACACAACACCTTTACCATTGAAAAAGAAGCATCTTAGAAATATAGTTTATGACAATAATCTTTTTATTAGCCTTATTTGCCTTCGTTTGTATTACCCTATTATTTCACCCCATCTCATTATAATTATTTTTGTCATTCTTCTATTTATTATAGCAATAATAATTATAATAAAAACACAGTGATTAGGTTATCCTGTTTCTTATCATTTTAGTTGGCCTGGTCTTTAAAGGTCCGCTCAGTTGAGCACTTGAGGAGACTAAAATTGTTGAACTGCGCATGTGCAGTACAAGTGCTCAATTGTCAATGTCCTCAAGTGTTCAGCTATCTGAGTTCCCCTATTGTGTCCACAAAATGTAAACTGAAGATACACGTGTCTGTGGGGACCCTGACTAACCACGTGGTCGTATGCCCTTATTCGGTGTTAAAAAATAGCACAAAGCTCACAAAACTAGTCCATACTAAACAGTAAACAAACACTAATCCCCTTTTATTCTAGAAATTTAAATCAACTGACCTTGTTGCTGACTGTCTTGACTGGCCATGCTGTCTAGATGAATACGTAAAATTGATTGGAGTGACTGTTTACTGTCCACTTGTCCAGAATGCTGTTTTTTGGCAAGTGGATGCTACTTTTGTACTTTTGTTGCTAGTGTTTCACAATGTGTTTTTTTTTTTCGGTCCTCGCCCCCTTCAATTGGCCAGCCTCCTGGGTTGGGAGGCTGTGATTGGTGGAGGTGGTTTTTACCCCCTCTTCATGTGGATGACCACTGACTGACCCACATTTGGACCTTTATTCATCTCCTTCTTCTCACATCGACTGTCTGCTTTTAAGGATTAACCCATTTAAAAGTTTTTATTTTTATCACATCAGCTGAAAATCACCAACAAGTTTCATCTTGTTTTCACACCATTTATTGGGTAAGATTAATCGCTTTTACTTAATAATTTTTTTAAGATTTTTAAGGATTTTTAAGAATTATTTTGAAGCATGCTAGGGTTCAATTTTTTAACGAGGGACTTTCAATTTTTTAGAAATTTAGGCTGGATTTTGTTAGGTTTTTGGTGGTTTTTGAAATGTTTTGAAAATGCTTAAAAAGTTTTGGAAATGATTTAAATAATCTAATTTTTTTAAAAGTTTTAATTTTTTAAGTTGTTTTGATTTATTTGAAAATGATTCAATTATTTTAAACTACATGTACATGTTGCCTACAAGTACATTACATGTGTTTGAATTGCATGTACAGTGTAGGTTTGTGACGGTATTAAATGGTCATCGACTTTAATCAAATCTGTAAAAACTTCACGACATTTTTAAAGTAAAATTTGCAAATCGTTGAATTTTAAGCAATTTAATGACGTGAATTTACTCGTTTTTATGTCCCTTAAACTTCATATAGTAATGTTATTATAGCTCGTTTTTATAGCTTTGTTTTCTTATAAATTTCAGCAACAATTGCTTACAAGATTTGGTTTATTATCAATTCGTGTTTCTCATTTCTGTTAAAGTGATTTATTAATTTATTTTATTAGTCGAAGGGGGATTCCTTTATTTGTCCATGGACTTTTGAATCGAGGCCAGTTTTAATTATTAAACTTTTTTTACTTTACAAATTCAAGGCGAGACTGTTAAAAAATTTGTAGAAGATCATTTGTCAAAAATTGCACTTTTTGACTTTTTGCTATCGAAACCGGACTTTAGACTAAAGTTTTAAAACTGTCCCATATTCAATTGTTAATTAAACAATGACCATGGCGTCTCTTCAATCCCCAGATAAGATATTCAGAGTCTTCAAAACCTCTCAAGGCTTTTTTTAGCCAGACGATGTCAATCTATTTTAAGAGGGTCCTAAACGCCATTTAGGAGAATTTAGGAATGTCAAAAGCAAGATTATGGGCTAGGGATTAAAAGTCCAAAACCAGATTTAGAAACACCCTATCCACATTTTTGGGGCCACAGTTTTTTTCACGGTAATAAAAGTATGCATTAAGAGAAGCGATTTATTTAAAATGTACATGTACATTTTGGTACATTGTGAAAAACAGCATCCTCAAGTTGATAAACATTTAAAGCTTTAAAAAAATCTAATTTTTATAACATTTTGGTGCAATTTCCAATTTTTTTAAAATTTCGATTACAATGTTAAAATTGCTTTGTGAAAATTGGTATGTACGTACATGTACATGTTCATTATTTCTGAAATTTGAAATGAAAAAAATTCAAAATTTGAAGTGAAAAAAATACCAAAATTTGATGTGAAAAAATTACCAAAATTTGAAGTGAAAAATTTACCAAAATTTAACTAATATACATGTACATGTATACTGTATGTAGGCCTAGGTTACACGTGGAAATGTTAATGCCAATGTACTGTTTTTTCTCGTGTAAGGGCCTCCCCATTTTTTTCAAAAATTCCATAAGCATTTAAAGTTGTAGAACCAAATCCAATTTTTGTAACATTTTGGTGCAATTTTCTAAAATTGCAATATTTAAATTGCTTTGTATAAAATTGAAATACACGTATTTCTGCAATTTATAACTAGTACATGTACATGTATTATAAAATTTATATACAGTACCAGTAGGCCCTACATGTAATTCTACATTTTGCTTGAAAAAAAAAACCCATGGGGTAATGGCCATGGATGGGATTTAGTGTGAACTTTAAAACTGGTTTCTTGTTTCAGATTATTGTTTCCTGCCCTCTTCCAATCCTCCAATCCATTGGACGATATCATGGAATTCTAGGTATTTGATCTACATAAAAAAATCTCCACCCAAGGTCATAGTTCCAGTTGCAGTTGACCAGCAAGGTCCTCCAGAAGATCAAGATGGCCACAATGATGCCAAGCACATCTACCAAAAGCAGTGCAGAAAGCAACGACCTTGACAACACTACTGCTGATCTCAACAACTCTGGAATGAACGAGGCTTGTGGACTTTTTGGTGTTGTTGCAAGTGGAGAATGGCCGACTGAATTGGATGTTGCCCATATCATATGCCTTGGACTCGTGGCTCTACAACACAGGTTAGTCCTACTTTTTTTTTATAGAAAATTAAAAAAAAAATTGTCCTTTTTTACCACTGTCCATTGGCCTATTTTTTGTGACCTGATGAGGACCCTAACTGCCTTTGGACATAAAAACTAGCTGGTTTTTTTGAGCTGGTGTGGTTTTAAAACCGATTTGGGTTGACTTTTGTTTAAACATATCATTTTAATGGATACCTGTACCTGTATTTTAACAAAAAATCGTTTCTTGGGCTGTTATTAGGTACATGTAGTACGTGAGTTAATTTTAGGACACCCTGTACGTAAAAATATATGGTTAAAATGTCAAATACAAGGTTTCCCCGAAAAGCATTTATTTTTAGGACACCCTGTACGTTGATGTTATCCCCTTTAATGGTTTGAAAAATACAGGGTGTCCATAAAGTGTCAAAAAGTCCCCATTTTATACATTAATTCAGTTCGTTTTGGGTGTCATGAAATGATTGTATTACTCATTTCCATTGAAAAGGTCTGTTATTTTTTGGTCATCCTGTAAGTTGATGGTATTTCCCCTAATAATGGTTTGTAAATTGCAGGGTGTCCAAAAAAGTCCCCATTTTTTTTTCAGTTAATTTTGGGACACCCTGTAAGGTGATGGTATCGCCCTTAATAATGGTTTGTAGTAAATTGCAGGGTGTCCATAAAGTTTAAAAAGTTCCCATTTTTTGTTCTGTTAATTTTGGGTCACCTTGTACGTTGAGGGCATCTCACTTCATAATTATTTGTAAATACAGGGTGTCATGAAATTAACTACTCATTTTCTCATTTTCATTAAAGAGGGAAGTTTTTTTGGGGTTTATGACACCATGATGTACGTTAATGGCACCTCCAAGTTGTAAATGACTCGTCAAATATACAGGGTGTCACCAAATGAACTAACCATTTCATTTAAATCCGTTTCAAATGGGGAACTCAATTTTTTGTCACCCTGTATGTTGATATTCCCGTTTTAAGCGTATAAAATGTAATGTGTACAGTATTGAACTAACCATTCTATTGAAATTAGCCGCTTATGTTAGGACACCCTGTACAGTGTCTAACATACAGGGTGCCCATAAGTTAAAAAATGACACCCTATATATTGATGACATAATAATTGTATGGTTATTATATGATGTAAACCAAAACAATTACGTGATTTGATTGGTTGTTTATCCAATTCTTAAACTTAATTTTATGCAATGCGTTACATGTACATGTTTTTCAAATGTTTTCAAAAAATTGTTTACAAAAGCTGATTGCAAAACGTATTATTCAATTCGTTGTTGTTGATGAAGGCTTAAATTATTATTCTCATCACGATATTTGGTTGAGCAATTTTTATTTCGGCGAATTTTTGGTATCGAATGTCCAACCCACTTTGTTTAATGTATATTTAATGTGCGGGCTGAAGATGAACCTCATACAACCCATAAGAGCTAACATGCACTATTAAATGATCAAATTCAAGATTAATTTTGACAATTAGGTTTAGATTAATCCAAATCTCTCAATAAACTAGTTAAACCTGTTTTTTTTTAATCATTTCGATGAACCGGTTTCATCATTTTCAATTTGAAAAACAATCTCTCGATATAACGAACAGAGTGATTGCAGGTCCCGACCAAAATGCATTCACCTCATGTATTAGCCTCTCTGTATAACGAACAGAGTGACTTAGGTCCCGACCAAAATGCATTCACCTCATGCATTAGCCTCTCTGTATAACGAACCGCTCGATATAACGAACATAGTGGGTGGCTTCTATCAAAATGCCTATAGGCTACATATACCTCTCATGCATTAGCCTCTCTGTATAACGAACCGCTCGATATAACGAACAGAGTGAGTGGTCCCTACCAAAATGCCTATAGGCTACATATACCTCATGTATTAGCCTCTCTGTATAACAAACCAAAATGCCTATAGGCTACATATACCTCTCATGTATTAGCCTCTCTGTATAACGAACCGCTCAATATAACGAACAGAGTGGGTGGTCACTACCAAAATGCCTTTACCTCTCATGTATCAGCCACTTAGAATAACGAACAGTGACTACACCTCTCTGTATAACGAACCGTTCGACATAACGAACAGAGTGGCTATAGTCACTGCAAAATGCCTTCACCTCATATGCATGCATGTAATATAGCCTCTCTGTATAACGAGCCGCTCGGTATAACGAACTGGGCGGCTGGTCCTGACTAAAATGCCTTCCCCTCTCATGTATTTACCTCTGTATATCGAACTGCTCGATATAGCAAACAGTAGGTGATCACTACCAAAATACGCGTATAATTAATGTACATGTACTTTATTAACCTCTCAGTATAACGAACAGAATGGCCGGTCCTGAACAAATTGCCTTTTATCTCTCTCTCTCTCGATATGACGAACGCATTATTTCCCATTTCCTTGGTATTCGTTGTATTTTTTACTAAAATTATTAGGAAATGTTATCCAGATAAACAATTTGTTTTCCTGGTTGCGTGATGTAATAAAAAAGTGCAGCTGTATAAAATGGCCCTCGTAATAATCTTAGTGTACATGTTGAAACGTATCACACACATGTCCAATTAAGTGCATGTATTTTGTTTCTGTGTTGCACAAGAAACCTTGACAAACCCGTTGGTGAAAACAACAAAAAAGTCGTCCGATCCAAAAGTGAAAAAAGTAACATCGAAATTCAACACTCGACAAAAATTGAAAGTTGCAAAAGCGATTTGATCGAGTGAGTGAGTGAGTGTTATTAAACCCAGTGCATGCAATGAGAATAACAAATGCCAAATAATTTCGTCTTAAGTTTCCTACATTAAAAATTAACCTTTTTTTGATAAAATTTCAACCCTGCAGTGAAACTGGACACTCGATTTCATGGGACTATCACTATGCTAATTTCGAACCAATTTATAAAAATCAAAAGCATTGCACTGATGATATTTGCTTAATTTTGAAATTTAGAAGTTACTGAACAAATAAAACTATACAAACTTTAAAATTTATCTTAATATATTTTATATAAACATTTTTTGAATAATTGTTTTCTCAATATTTTTGTACAAGATTTATACTTTTTCCAGTTTTAGTATAAACGGTTTCACTATTTTTATAAAAAAAAAAGACAAGATAGAAAGCGTGCCCTAAGACTAAAGAGCTTGGTCATGTAACGTTTTGTCGTCAGTCTTGCATGATAAAGAGGACAAAACGATCACTGAAGCAGGCTTTATGAATTATCTCAACGTAACGTTTTGTCGTCACTCTTGCATGATAAGGATGGCAAAACGATCACTGAAGCAGGCTTTTAGGATTATCTACACTAACGTTTTGTAGTTAGTCTTGCATGATCAGGAGGACAAAACGATCACTGAAGCAGGCTTTAAGAATGATTTCCACTTAATGTTTTGTCGTCAGTCTTGCATGATAAGGATGGCAAAACGATCACTGAAGCAGCATGCTTTTAGGATTATCTACACTATAACGTTTTGTTATTGGTCTTGCAATAGAGGGATTGAGCACGCCTCCCTTAATGCGCCGTCAATTGATTTACCTTAACGAGAACGCATTGGAAAAATATACAGTGCTGCCAATGAGGTTAGCATTAAGGGAGCAATAAGGGAGGCGTGCTCAATCCCTCTTTTATCAGGATGACAAAACGATAATTGAAGCAGGCTTTAAGAATTATCTCCACGTAACGTTTTGTCGTCAGTCTTGCATGATCATTAGAGGGATTGTGCAGGTTTCCTATTGACGACATTGGCTGCACTGTTTTTTTTTTTTTTGCCAATGCGCATGTGGAGAGACGACGTTAATGGGGTTTTGGTTGAGGGGACACGATAATAAAGGGATTGAGCACGCCTCCCTTAATGCTCCCTTAATGTTAACCACATTGACAGCACTGTATGTTATTCCAATGCGTTCTCGTTAAGGTAAATCAGTTGACGGGGCATTAAGGGAGGCGTGCTCAATTCCTCTATTTTCATTGTTTTACATGTAAAGTGATACCACAACGATCACTGAAGCAGGCTTTTAGGATTATCTACACTAACGTTTTGTCGTTAGTCTTGCATGATCAGGATGACAAAACGATCACTGAAGCAGGCTTAATTTAATAATTATTTCCACTGACGTTTTGTCGTCCGTCTTGCATGTCAGTTTTGTCCTCATGGTCATGCAAGACTGACGACAAAATGTAATGTATAGACCAGGCTTTAGGCTGATGTAAGCCAGTTTGTTATTGACGTAAAATGTTGTTGAAAAAGGAGTTTTGTTTTTCAAGACCATAAATATCCTGCTTTAATCGGACTGGATTTTAAAAAAAAACTACATAAAACGCTTAAACAAAAGTATATTTTCGTGACCCATGACCCCCTCCTTACATCACCCGTGATTTCCAGCAATGCCATTGGATTTCAATTTCGGATAGCAACAGCTGCGATAAATATTTAATCTTTATCGGAAAACTTTCGAGTGTGTTATTCCTTAATTTGTTTTTGCTAAATATTATACTTGTCCAAATTATGGATGAGATTTAAAGGTCGATGCCCCTTATCAAATAAGAGTGATGAAATTTCGGTTTGAATGTTTTTTTACACTTAATTAAATGAAATGTTTGCTATAGATAGCGAGATTATTTCAAATGACATCAATTGCTTACAAGTTTTGCGAAATAACTAATAAACTCATATGCTGATTAAAATGAAATTGAAATACGATATACCTTTGAAAATACATCAACTATTTGACTTTCAAAATGTTGAGATTTTCAGTTCCTTATAGACCTATACAGTTTAGATAATTGGTTTTTTTTTTATATAAAAAGGGTTGCTATATAAGCAAAAACAATAACATTTTAGAGATGGTCCAGGATGCCTAATATTGGTAAAAAGTGGTTTTGGGGTGCATGACCTTAAATTAAATTTGTATCTAGGGGCTAAAATTTTGATTTAGCATAGTGTTTTTTTGCATAATTATATACAACATGTACATGTACATTTTAGTATAGACCTATTATTTTATATTCAAACACGATGGAAGTTGTAACTTAATTTATTAGTCCAGGTCACGTATTTTTATCTTGTCATGTAAGGAATACAAATTAGATTAATTACTGGTAAGCTCGTACAGTGGAATTCGCTTATAACGATCTTCAAGGGATTGAAATCAGATCGCTATATCCGAACTTCGTTTGTATCAGTATTTATGAAAAATAAAACGTAAATGTTCATGTAATAACAATAATAATGTACATAAAAACACACAGAAATACAAGTTTAAAAATTGATTTAAGTGGATTTTCAAAATTTCCAAATTTAAACAATAGAAATGTAATTATTATAAAGTTAATGTTTCGGTAAAATTTAAAAAAAAAGTTATAATAAGATTTCTGATAAAAATACAACACAATTTTAAGATTGTAAATCATTTTGTCATTACATTACATGTGTAAATGCGCCTAGAAAATGGGAATTTCCCTTTAAAGGGAGGAGAAAAGCTCAGCAAATCGTTATAGGCAAATGAGAGGACTTTTTGTTTTCAAAATGAGAATTTCCCTTTAAAGGGGTAAGGAAATCTCAGCAAATCGTTATAGGCGAATGAGAGGACTTTTTCTTTTCAAAATGGGATCGCTATAGCCGGATTATCGCTATATCCGACATCGTAGTATCCGAACAAAATTACCGTATACGTATAAGATAACAGACCAAACCTAGCACATTGCTCGGAATCGTTATATCCGGAAAATAAGCTATATCCGGCACATCGTTATAGGCGAATATTCCGCTATAGCTGTTATTATTTTTAAATTTCAGAGGACAGGAAAGTGCTGGAATTGTGACCAGCAAAGGCGACAACAATGGCACTTTGGCAGTTCAGAAAGGAAACGGTTTGGTAAACGCAATATTCAACGAGGAACACATGGTCAAGTTAAAAGGTGAATAAAAGTTCAAATAAGCTGCGTTTGTGTTCAATTTTCCCTGATTTTCAAGCATTACAATACTAATTAATGTGTTTTTTATATAGGCAACATGGGCATCGGCCACACTCGCTACTCTACCATGGGAGGAACTGATGTCTCCAACTGCCAGCCTTTTATCGTGTACAATGCTCATGGCATTTTTTCATTGGCTCATAATGGTGAACTCATCAACAGCCAACATGTTAGGAAAACGGTCAGTCCGAATCAATAAATATATAATAATTGCTTTTTAATCATTTCAAAGCACTGGTTTCAAGTTTTAACATGTTGGGAGTGATTAAGTTTTGTGGAAATGCATGATGTAAAATATGCTGACTAAATTATAGAGAACTACTTCCTAAAAAAGACAAATTTATTTAAATTTACTTAATCAGAATTTTTAATACAGTGAAACCTGTGAATAGCGCACCCTCATTGGGGCCGAACCATGGAGTGTGCTATATGAAGGTTCAGCTAAAGTAATGACCATAATGAATCAGATATTATTATCCTAATGAAAATGCACAAATATTTATCTTGCAATTTTAAATGGTTTTTAACATAAACTAAACCGAAAAATACCTATAGAAAAACATGCATCCATGTAGATATGTAGCCATTTTTACTTTATAATTGGGTGCACATGTACGTATCTAAATACCTTTTCTAAATGGTAAACATGCATTCACTATGCTAATGTTTTTATTTGACATTTATCGCCCTCATTATGGGATTTCCCAGTGGGTGAAATTTCATTGTTGCATGCTTTGGCGTACGCTCTTCGCAGGTAAAATCGTGATTTTGT
>JAQGCC010004926.1:0-12308 GCA_034698905.1 Xestoiulus laeticollis
AATTTTAATTACACAAGTCGCTGACTTGGTTGAGAGCTTTCCCCATAGGAAACGGGGTGTTTAGTTTCCCCTTAAAGTAGCGCATTTTCATTTGTTGATGTGTCGTCACATTTCTTAACTCCCCTCCCCCTCGTCACACATCATCACAAATGTGTAACTCACTTCAGTTTAGAGTGTATAGTAGCTCCTGTTTTCATTCAGGATTTGTTCTTATTAGTTTCGTACAATGTAGTCTATACCTATAAGCCTTGAAGTGTCATTAATGTGCACTCTCTCTTTAGGGAAAGCCCCACAGTACAACCGCCGCCGAAAACAAGACGACGGACGCCCTCCTCCTACTGGAGTCGCCCTCGGCAGAGATTTCGAAGATTACCAGCGGCGAGCTACGAGACTCTGAACGCGACGCAGGAATCGTATGCTCCGACGAGGACTTACATTCCATCCTGTCGGAAATCTCGCACTCTCGGCGTCTCAGCGTGGAGGCGAAGCGGGAGAAGATGAAGTCGAACCGGTCGCTCTCATTGGATTCCTCCTTCTTCAAGCTCCACATGAAGAGGCTTCAGGCAGACAGTCCGGCCTGGCTAGCCCGCATCCTGAACCAGCGTGACCGCAAGGAATCGACTGACACCGGCGACGGTAGCTGTGTCGGGGAACCGGAGCTCCTTCGAAAAAAGAGCGTCTCCAAGAAGCCCGAGACAACCATCTCGGAGGACGCGTCGTCGGCAGAAGGCGACTTGTCCAGCCGACGTGAGAGCACTGTGAGCGGCTCGGACGACGAGTGCTCCCTGTTGCTGGTCAACACCTCCGAGCCTGTTGTCCTGCAGGGCAACGCCAACCCCAGCGTGGTCGTCGGCGATTGCCGTCCCCTAGCCTCCCGTGTGGTCTGGAATGAGAGTAGTGTTGTTGATGCCGAGGTCCTTGGCCACGCCATAGAGTTCTACCTGACGACGGCTACTGGCAAGCGCTCCTCCGTGGACGAATGCTTGTGCCAGGCTAACATCATAGCCGACGTCGCCTCGCCAGGTGGCGGCGATGCCTGCGTGCCTGCCATGGCCTCCCTGAAGAGCCTCTTCGTTTAACTATGGCAGAAATGCCTGGATAGAACTCGGGGAGAATGGGTTAGTCCAGTACTTGTATTTGAAAAGACTGAAGTCGACTTGTCGAACGTCACCTGTAGAGATTCGCCAATGTGCTAATGACTGCAAAGTCAATTGGTGCAAGGTAGCATTAATCACTGCGAAAACAATAGGTCATTATATACTTTGCTGAAGGGCCTCTTAGTTTAGCCACCGTGCGTGTTCCTCTGGAACTTGGGGTTAACATGCCCACCGTTCATAAATCCGTTTCCTACGTATTTTGCCCATGCATGATGTACTCAAGACCATGGGGCTTTCCTCGTGCTAGTTTTTGGATCCTCAATGGCCTTAGATGGGCATAACATCCTATCCTGGATACTTATTATAAGAGCAAATTAACTGATGAACATTACAATAGTCCAAGCATCCAGAATTGCCATTTTTAACTTATTGAACCATCGCAAATTCTGATACGGATCATATCCAAAGTGATTCTTAGTTTATCAGCAGTATAACAACGAACCATGTTACCAGCCATCACTGATGAAATCAAAGTGTTCCTAATATGACTAAAAAGTTTATCCTGGACAATGTCACTATGATTAGTGATGCCATCGCTCTCATGGACTTGTCGTGAAACGCTAGTCATATGACCGCTATATCTGGCAAAAAAAAACTACTTGTAACGTCACGTACTAGAATCAAATGCTTGAACAGATTTATTCGCGGAGACTTAATGAAAACGCATTTCTACCGAACACCATTATTTTTGAATTGTAATTGGGATGTCAACCCAATTTGAAACGCAATTACAGGTCTGTTGACGTCAACATAACGGGCCATTTTTTTATTCCGCGCGAATATAGGACAAAACATTCTAACACCCACGTAACACATAAGTATCAAATGTCCTAAAAATATATGATAAGGACTTCACCAGATACATTTCTTCATGTTTACAGGATGAAAAAAACTGAGATAAATGATCCTCTCTGTTGGAAAACTGCATCATAAATGACGTTGATAAGTGACGTTTAGTTCTGTGATTGATGATTTAGAAATATCAAACTTTGAAATGTGGTCTTTGATTGTTCTGGATTTATTTAAAATATTGACAACAAAAACGTTGAAAGATCAGTAGAGTATAAGCTACATTTTTTCATTTGTATTCACGGTTATGTATATCAATACAGAAAATGTAGGCTAATTAGGCCATATAATAAACAATGTGTGATCTTCACTGCTTCAATAGAATCTTACTGATAAACCATCTATATATAGACATTTCTATAATAACAAGTGCAATATTAGGCTACGCACAGCAGCTATTTTCAAACGACTAGCACAATTTTACCAAATTTGACAACATTGCTTTTAAATTTCTAACAAAATCAAAATGCCCAAGTATTTATTAAAAATCGAAGTAGCGCATTTTGCTCATCCTACTTTAGACTATTGCGCACTTTGAGCAAAAAGTTATCACAATGGGTGTTCCGAAATATCTAATGTGGTTTTTAACAATTTGTAGTGGTGTTTCTTGTACTTTGCATAATACCTTTAAAGGTCCCTTGTGCATGCACCTTGTGACTTGGAGCAAAATTGTGAATTCTGAAAAACCCCAGCAATATTTCAGAACACCTATTGTGACAAGTTTTTTCTTATAGGTTACTATACAGCACTCATGTGTATCTTATTAATTTTGCAATGTAGTTTCTTCCTATCATAAGTCAGCACTGCAACTTTTCGAACAACAGTGCTGATGAACTTGTATGACTCTATACTTTTCGATGTGAACATTTTTTTAGGCGATGCAATTGCCAAATGCGAGGCTCGATCTTGTTAAGCTTGCCACTAAATATTTACGTTCCATATACACCATTCTCTTAAATCCTTTTTTAACGCCATCGCTTTAGCGATTTCCACTTACTCGTTTGTCTCGTTGAATGTCATTTTAAGTAGAGTGCATTCTGATGTTCTCGACAAACAGTGACATTTTGCCAGGGCACTGATTCAAAGGCGCCCATTAATTGATCACAGCTACATATATCCCTTAGCCCAGCTTTTCAGCGTCGCATTATTCTCCCCTCATTTCATAGAAATGTCCTCATAAATTTCTATCCGCAAATCTCTTTGCACACCGATGTGACAACGGAGTTATGAAAGTAATAAATCTTGCTTTACACATCGACACGTGTTATCGCGACGGAAAATCCATCCGAAGTCAGTCAGCCATGGCCGGCATCCAAAGTGTCTATTTATTAGCATTTTTGTGCCCTGTTGCTCCACTGACAGCTGATGTATGAAATAGTAAGCCGTCTGTGGAATTGTGATAGATGACGGTTTAAACCCCATCTGGAGCAAAACACGAATCGAAATCAGAACAAGCTGAATTGGAAATACATGTGCAAGTAACATGCCGTATAGGAACTGACGAGGGCAGTCTATACTGTATATGGTCACCACCCATTGATTGAAAGTGTTTTAAAGACTTGCAAGTGGACAAGATGATGACTAACATAATCACTTGCACTTCTTGAAAAATGCTGTTTCGATCTTATAATAAAACATGCGTGCAAAACTGTGAGACAGTACACAAGACACCCTCCATAATTCCAGGTTGTTCTCTAAAGCAATGGGCCTACATACTATGAAACCTAGCTGCATTGCAAACCTCTTAAAAGCGATCAACCTTCAAATTGCGCAAACCCAGTGAAACGCGAAATATGTTGCAGTGTAATTAAGGACAAGTGTCATTAGAGGGATTAAGCATGTTTCGTTTAATCTTAACGAGAACGATAAACACACTATTACGCATGCGCATCATTAAGTTATACGTCGTAAAAGCCGTTATGCTCATCAAAGACGGTATGGTATCACGTTAAACTAATGAAATTATCGTCTCCTCTCAACCACAAACCAATTAACGTCGGCTCCACGCATGCGCATTGGCAAAAAAAAAAAACCTGCTGCCAATGTCGTCAAGATTAAAGGAAACTAGTGCCCAGATCTTCACCTCTCGCAACCTGAAATGTGCAACGCACTACCGTCCCCTGATTGGTTGGATTCGATCAGGTGACCTCTGTGATCCAATCAGGGGACGGGAGTGCGTTGCACATTTCAGGTTGCGAGAGGTGAAGATCTGGGCATTGTTCAATCTCTTTATTTTCGATTCCAAATTGCGGTTTTTGATCCAATTTTTCGTAGGCCTAATAATCAATTCCAATTTAACAGTTACTTTATCATTAAGCCCCAGGCCAAGCTAGGCTGGAAACGCGCGTTTGCACATTAATATTTCGTGCAAAAATTCTTTTAAAATTAAAAGCCTTGTTTGAGGCTAGCCAAACGCGCATTCCCAGCCTAGTGTGGCCTGGGGCTAAATGCTAAATATAAACAATTTTGTATTACTATCCTGAGTATATATATAACATTTAATCGTTCTAAATTTAATTTGATTGAGAGTAAAGACAACGCAAGGACAAATAAAGATTGAGTGCATGCACTTACTAGTGAAATCAAATTTGTCATTTGGCAAGCAAATATTTTTCCCAATAAAATGCCTTAAATGGAAGTTGAATTTATAGGTGGGTAGGAGCCAAAAATGTGTTTCCGAATGGATCAACTTCCAGAAGCGATTATGAATTCTCAAATAGACTATTTCATCATTTGGATTAAAGCCAAATTCTTACACCCAATATGATAAGGATTTCATTTTAATGTATGGGTACATACAGAACATTCATGAAAGATTGTTACTCATAAATGGCTTCGCTGGGAAGTCTGGCAGTAAAATGGTGCTCTGTATATATGCATATATGATTTGCTGCCATCAATTCTATAGCGATTTTAAAATTGGATATTGCAAATTCATAAGTTCCGATAAAAAACACCATTTATTCATTCCCCAATATTCCCCAATATTCGTGCGATGCACTCAGTTGTGCTTTAAATCCAAAAGCCTTAAAAGTTGTTGCTTTTAATTAAAAAGGAAAAATTAAAAAAATGCAACTATAGATAACATGTGAAAAAGTGTCCATCATTAAACGTTTTTTAAAGAATGATTTATTTAAAAATTCTAACAAATAAACGGAGTTAAAGTGTATTTATCATTCACCAATGAAAGCCAATTCGCCTTAACTATACTTTGGTATACTCCATCGACCATAAATTTACCCTAAAAAACCAAAAATCGAAAGTGCCATAATTAGCTTTGAAAAATTACATCAAGTGTCCTCAATAAATCATTTTAACCATGTTTTGGCAGTTAAATTTTAATACCATCGTGCATGCATCATGTCACTTCTGCGTAATTTTCGTTTCAATAGTCACCATGAGATTCACGTCTCTCTTGATGCATGGATGGAAGCAGATGTAATTGACAAGATTGCAGATGAGCATCACGAATAAAGCTGCAGTATTTTTAGATTAATCCCTCGTATTTATCCCAGTGTTAATTGTGTGTGTATATAGTGAGCTAAAATAACAATTAGCAATCCCTTTTTCTAGCTCTATTACACAGTAAGAGCATCAGCCAACATGGACTGGCGAATCTCAAGAGGCATTTTGGTCCCAACTTGATAGTTTTTGTGTACATTTTTTTATTCCTCTCCTATGTGTTAGCATTGCAATGCGAAAACAATGTACTATTCATTCACAAAAAAAATCAATATGTAATTTTGCGTTTTAATTACATGTAGCACACAGAAATACGGGTAATGCAAAAAATAAGATATATGTTACAATTTTTATCATTTAGCCCCAGGCCACACTAGGCTGGAAACGCGCGTTTGGCTAGCTTCAAGCAGGGCATCGAATTTAATTTAAATTCTAAAATTCTAAAATTTGCACATTAATATCTCGTGCGAAAATTCTTGTTTGAGGCTAGTCAAACGCGCGTTTCCAGCCTAGTGTGGCCTGGGGCTTATTTGTGCTATTTCTTTTTTCTTCTGTTGTCAATATGCGAACATACATGTATTGTCAACAATCGTTCACACTTCAACAATCCTGCCAGCATTCTGTTTAAATAAGTTAACCATGGCGTTATAATGAACACTTATCAATAAACGAGTGAAATATCGTATACTATTTATGTCACGTTTACTGTAACTTTAATATAGCCAAAGAGGACGAATGTAGTAAAATGTTCGTTTTTGAATGTGCGGAACAGGGATTGAAGTTAAACTTACATATAAACTGTATATTTTAAAAAACGATTTCACAAAAGATGGATGCATGTAGTAATGTTTGTAACCCTTTGTATACCTGCAATAAAAGGATCGGTATGTTACATATTAAATAGCCTCCGGATGTGCAAAGACATGCATTGTGAAGTCAACGGTTTGGTTGAATAACATATCTAAGAAACCCATGGGAAATTTGATTCATTCTCATTTCTAATTTGAACTGCCTTTGGCTAAAATTACTATTCGGGAAGGTAGCTTATGATATTTTATTCCACGATAAAAAAACAGATTTGGAGATATTTCCATAATGGAAATAGAACACCGAGCAACGTTCAGTTCAAAGGACGTAATTGATGACGTTGCCAGACGATCGCTATGGAAACTGCTCTCTAATGACTTTAGGAACAACATCCACTGTAATCTTTTTTAATGGAGGAAAGGAGTTTCCTATTCTCCTTAAAGGCTACTTTTGTTGCTCTAGCCTAATGTGAAACCCAATCTTAGGTCTGTTATTCGATAATAACACCTCTTCTTACTGGTGTTCTATTGACCTTACGGCATTGTTATGATGACTATGATGCTTCAGGGCCTATTACACGTTTATGTCCAATAAAAACAATAATGTAAACGACCGTTTGTTATTTTCCAAAACTTGTCCAGATTATAATGTACAATGTATATAGAGCACAATGCATCAATTTCTTGTCCTCTGAAAACTACATCTGAAAGATCGGTTTTAATTAACGATAATACACTGTACCACCCGAGCTAGTGATAGTTTATTAGAGGCTCTACTTAATGTAGTTTGACAGCAATTAATCCTAAGCCCCAGGTCACACTAGGCTGGAAACGCGCGTTTGGTTAGCCTCAAATAGGGCATCGAATTTAATTTAAATTTATGCATTATAAGCCCCAGGTCACACTAGGCTGGAAACGCGCGTTTGGTTAGCCTCAAACAGGGCATCGAATTTAATTTAAATTCTATGTATTATAAGCCCCAGTCTACACTATGGGCTGGAAACGCGCATTTGACTAGCCTCAAAAAAGGTTTTTTAATTAAAAAAGAATTTTCCCACGAGATACAATTGTATTAATGTGCACATTTTATAATGCTAGAATTTAAATTAAATTCGATGCCCTGTTTGAGGCTAACCAAACGCGCGTTTCCAGCCTAGTGTGGCCTGGGGCTTAAATTTGCACATCAATATCTCGTGCAAAATTTTTTTTAAATTAAAAGCCTTGTTTGAGGCTAGCCAAACGCGCGTTTCCAGCCTGGTGTGTCTCGGGGCCATGATTTCTTTAGAATACAGACCAATCAATGCAATAACAACATATATAGGAACGTTGGTAAGTTGTTTGCTATTGATCAGTTGTCAAACTACAGTATTCAAAATTTTTAATTTAATGAATTAATGTAAGAAAATGGCAGGTTGCTTTATCTTATGTCATATTATTCATTTAATTACGCTGTAACGATAGTAATTTAATTGCTGTCATTAAAACGATCTTATTTCTCAGTAATTCAAATCATTATTTTCTGTAGCTACATTGATTTAATTACACATGTATTATAATTAAAAGGATGCTACTAATTACTGCATGAGTTTGGTTTTAAATACAATGAACTTCCCGAATGGAAGAACTGATGAGAATTACATAACCGCCTAATTCCTTCTTCTATAAATGTACATTTCTTAAAATTGCTTTCGTGGCTAACATTTTATATAACATATAATTTATGAAAAAATAATAAAATACTTTTAATAAAATGTAATATTAATGAATCAACAAAATATGTACAAATTCTGTCCAGTTTCGCTCGAATCATACATATTACAAAGTCACATTTTGTTTTAATTTAAAACAGTCATTAGACAATCGATGCATCTGGTATATTTCACGTATACATTGTATAGTTGATATTTGGTTTAAAAGCAATGCCAGCATGCAAAAAATACGTCTCCATTGCCCGACATTTTTCCAAAAGTTTATAAAACATTAAAAACAAGAGCAACATTTGTAACATTAACATTCACGTTTGAACCAATTTATTATAAATAGAAGAGAAGGTAGGCGGACATTATCATAATACATTAGAGGGATTGCGCAGATTATGAGCCGTAAGTCGTTATGCTCCTCAAAGACGTTGTGTATCACGTTAAACTAGTGTAATCGTCGTGTCCCCGCAACCACAAACCAATTAACGTTGTCCCCACGCATGCGCTTTGGCATAAATCCCTCTATTATTAAATTCGTGATATCATTATTCTTGAGAAGATGCAGAAGGTCACATGTTTAATTGTTTCATACGCTTTTGGATTTGTCGTGGGGTTTCAGAATGTTGTTACAAAAAACACCGATTTGATTTATACAAGGTAGGTTTTTGCGTGCACGCAAGCAGAACGAGAATCTATTTTGAGATTTATTTGAAAATCTTTGGCTTCGCAAAAAAGGACTTGCTAGGAAATTCGAAGATTCTTAAGCTCGGATGCTTTCGTCTTCGCCCCTAAGGTATAACACACTGACGTCATTATCGACGTTGAAAGTCGAGAGCAAAATAAATACGTGTTGGTGAAAAAGCGAAATAGAAAAAGCACATACCAAAGTTTCTGTACTTTTTGTCGAAAACTACTTTCATTGGATAATCCTTTTAATTCATTAAATCGTTGTATTTCGCCAAGTTTTTTCTCGTTCGACACAGTCTATAATTACAAATCGATTTCATATGCATGGTGGTAATCAAACAAATCATGTGAACGCCTCATCCCCGTACCACAGTTTCACAAATATCGCTGCTTGAGACCAAGCTTCGTATCAAGTCCTGGGATTGGTACCACAGATAGTTACATTTTATTAGCCACAGATCAAGGTTGGTCAATGAGGTAGGCCTACCTTGAGCAGCAGTTTTTAAAATGGTGGAATAAGGCAAATTTCACGTGCACCATGTTGCCAGATTACAATTCTCATTTTTCCCTAATAATCGTTGCTGTCGAGATACGGATATTGATAGGTGATTCTGTGATATTTTCGATTTTTCTTGCCTAGAGCTCCATCTCCGATTATATGTCGACAATTTGGCAACTGTGGTACCGAATTAATTGGCTCAAATTTCGGTACTTGTTTGTTAATTCACCGCCATGCTAGGGATATCATAGGAGACCTATCCGGTGCTAAATGTTTCGTACCGAATAGGATAGGATAGGTTAGCTTGGATTAGGGACGGGGTATAGCTAATCTGGTATGAAACGCAGAAACAGACATATGCGTGGCGTTGAATTAACAAACAAGTACCCAAATATTAGAGGTGCTCAAAAACATTTCAGTACATAAAGGTGCTTCATTATGCCAATAGGTGTTATATTTGTGACAACTAATTACACCGGCTTTATTGGTACCATTTTTTTAGGGCCGGTTGCTCCAACAAAGGTTAAGAATAACCTAGGGTTAACCTGCTTTATAACACCAGGTTAACCCACCTTTTCATTGCACAAGCGTGGGTTAGATAAAATGAAGAGATATGTTATCCCAACCAGAAGGCAGGGTTTACCTCATGTTAACATTTTAGAATAAAATAGAGTCCATTTTATTTTCTGCATGGTTAAACATGGGGTCCATAACCCTGGGTTATTTTATCAAGGATTGATTGGTGCAATACATACGGCTAACCTGGAGTTATATTTTACCCGAGGTTAGTAAACCTTAGATTTTCACCTTAGTTGGTGCAACCGGGCCTTAGAGTGCATTCACAAAAATTGAAGGTATTTTTCTTCTTAATTTTAAGGTTATCCTAAGCTTACGTTGTTTGCCTTGCCTTCATAAACTTTAAATATAAAATTAATAATATGTATTTTTCAAGCTATATACATGTATATATAATAAGCAATTAAAGATTTAGATAAAACATTAAAGAACAAACCATTTTAAAATCTTGCATTACAATTAAAGTCGATTTGGAATTTTAGTTAAGCTAATGGAATTAAAGAGAATAAAATCACTGTGTAAAATAATTGTCAGTTTCTTGGAAATAGTGCAAACCCGTTTTGGGTAAAATTGGGTTCATATTGTACTGACATTTCGGAAGATTAGGCTGCATGTGGAAATATGTAATAATGAAGAACTCGATATGTAATCCAATTAAGGACGTTGACTTACATTCACGGAAAAGGTAAATGGATTAATTTTAGTAGTGAAGGAGACGGAAGCAAATGCAATAGCTACGAAGCAACAGCAGCGTGTTTTATACATTTACATGTACATGTATGTTAAATGTCTGCAGTACATGAAAGAAAATTAAGTTGCCGCAAAGGAGCTTTTTAAACTGACGAGGGAATTTCAACATACAAATTCAGCGCAATTATCTTTCGAGCTGACGTCAAACCTTGAATGAGGATTTGTACTAAGCCTGTACTAAATTTGGAAACAAATTATACACGATGAAGTGATTTAAAGAAAATCAATCAAATCCTTCGGATGATTGCATTCCAAAAATACAACTACATATGTAGGAAGTTAGTAGTGAAAAGATGTGCCTGGTCATTATGGTAATTATTAATCTCAAGATTGGACGGTTGGACTTATACTAGCTGCCCTGTGATTTTTTTTAGTTTTTCAGTGACTTATAGACACCTTGACATCGTTCATTTTTGAAGTACATGCACACTGTAGTAATACTAACAATTATTTTAGAGAATTCCAAATCGAAATTGTTCATTTATTAAAAATGTAATTTGAATTTACTCAAGTTCAACAAACCGAATATAAATTGCATACAGTAATATTCTCTCTTTGTAGCTGGCATCAAAACTACATTTATTATGCTGCTTTACCATTTTGCAAAATATATTGTAATCAACATGCCACATGTGGTAGGGGAATTGAATGGAAAAAGGAATTTGCAAATTATCCTTCTTCTGATTCAGCACCCACATAAAAACGATATTTTAGGTTTCACAAGAAATGTCTTGATATAAAACAGTTTACGAATTTTATTTGGGTGTAGCTTCCATAAGAAGCTTTAGAATGGTCACCGTCTTTATAGAGTAAGATACCATTTTGTAAAGTCATAAGAGCAAACTTAAATATTAAATTCCTACAATATATAATTATTATCTAAAATAAAATAGCGTGCATGTATTATACAATTGTAAATACAATCTTAAAAGATACATGTATTTAAGATTGCGATTGTTAGTACATAACAAATATTAGCCAATCGATATAAAAACATGAAAAAGAAACTGAGAACGATTTTCTACAGTCGACTGGTCACATTACCTTATAGCAATTTTTTTAAACGTATTTTTTCTCCAAATTCCACAGAATGCTTTAGATAAACAAATATAATTCAAATCCAAATGGTTTTCTAGTGAAACGAAGCGAAAGTCCAATCATTTCTTTTTTCCAGTATTTTTTTTTCAAATATAAGCAAAAATAACTCAAAGAACTGGAAACATTTTGTGGTTAAAGCAATATTTCTTCCATGATGTTGTAGTGTGTTCTACATGTATTTGTCATAAGTGTGCTATTATACTGAAACACCATATAAAACATTATTGCAATCACAGTGACATCGATTTCTAGTCGTTTCTTAATACAAGTATGGCATAGGAGTTCAACCACATGTTGCATATCATAAAGAGATCTATTCATAATTTATTTTTATTAAATCAACTTTTCTGTGAGCCTAAGTAGTACTGTAGCCCCAGATAGCGGAAATAGGCCTACTAACCTAGATAAATAAATTCTTAAAAGGTCGAAATACACATTGGATGAGCATAACTTAGTGAATGATGTACCTTAAAATGAGGAAAACGAAGAAAAAGTATCACATATAGAATCTGAATCCAACAGTGAAGAAAACATCAAAGATGTCTTATTTTACAATATGCATGTGGCACTCCACATGTGTGGAAAAAGACAGTCTTCATCAGGGTCCCACTGATGTCACTTGGTTAAATCTGATTCATAATATGTAACTGTTTAAGGGGGAACGAAACACCTTTAATATGGGGAAATCGTAGAACGAATACAGCTCCTGTTTTAATTTAAATTT
>JAQGCC010004927.1:0-12307 GCA_034698905.1 Xestoiulus laeticollis
GAAAATTATGAAATTTTGATCATGCAGTAACTACAAAAATACTGCATTTTTATCAATTTTTATTTTTGTATTATAACGAGTAGTTTTTTAAAAGTATGTTTTAAAATGTCCCCATAGCAAAAAATGCAGTTCAGTTCCCCCTTTAGGTAGACAAGTTTTTCAATGGTATACAAGACATAAAACTCTTAGGAGGGTCTACTGGCCAGCATAACCAATGGACAAATCTACACGTACTAATAATAAAGATAATTTAACACAAAATAATGTGCTACAAAATTGATTGTCTCCTTTACTTTAAAATAAACTTTTTAAATCGTTATTATCAGCGATAATTTAAAAAATAAATATTTAAACTGAATTTTATCTCTCACGCGCGTTTTAAATTCAGTTGAAATATTATTTTTTTTAAATTATAGCTGATAGTAACGATTTATAAAGCTTATTTACAAATTTAAAGCAAAGGAGACATTACATTTTGTGGCACATTTTTATTTGTTAAATTATCTTTATTAGTACGAGCAAACTTATCCCGGGCAGATTTGTTCATTGGTTATGCTAGTCAAAATAGTCAGCAGATCCTCTTAACCACAAAATCTGAATATTGCAATGCTCAATTTCTATAAAGATAAAACTGTACTACATACAACTTATGCTAGGCAAATTAATTAAATAATATGATAAAAAGTGCACAGGTGACAAAAAACGTAAAACTAGTGCAAAAGTACTTACTCGTATTGTGTTCTTGAGTGTTTCTGCTTCTTGCCGTAGACTATCTAACTCATTCATTCTGCTATATAATTACGAAATTAAAAATACCTGAAAATAAAGAGAAAAAAGAGCAATCAGCAAATTGCACATCAGGAAAAATGAGTTGAGAAATGTTTACAAGAACATTTTGTTAATTGTTACTTTATGGAAAGTAATCTTTGGCAAGTTAAGATATGAAAAACAATAATTGTTCCACACATAGAAATAGAGCTCCTGCAAACAATGTTCGATAATTAAATATGCGTGTTTATGCGTTGTAGGCTAACCCTATCAATTTTCGTGTCCTTATCATCGATGCAATTGATGACACCATTTGATAAGAGCCTACCCTCCCTGCTCATTAAACATACCAAAACATTTGTTACACACGAATCTGGTACAAATTAGCCAGTACAAGTGGACATTAAGCGCAAAATGGCAACGTGATGTCAGCACATTGAGGCAATTCATAAATTCAAGATGAGAATGTAGCGATGCTGCAGATGTTTGCAATTAATCAAACTTAGGAAACGCTAAATAACTGATGCCGGATATTGGTCATAGAAACGGGCAATTGGACTACATACGAATACCGTCATGATCGCAATATTCAAACGTGCAAAACAATTTACAAAAGCGACGTTAAGAAATTTGGAGGGCAACAGCTTGCCTGCATTTTAGCAAGATCATGCGATGAAGCCAGATCATGAGATGAAGGTCTCTTGACAAAGCATTGAACTATATTACACAGGAAATGGGAAACGTATTCTGTAATTTTAATGATGCTAAATACCAGTACATGTACTTGTTGAAAGCTAGTTGACGAGAACAGCGTCCATGATATAGGAAATTTAACTTCTAATGTTATTCTATTGACACACTTTATACTGAACTGAACTCAGTACAGTACCGTCAGCACATGCGTGTTATCTTGGTAGGGCGGTAAATCCCATGTGCCTAAAGTTACTTTATACATGCTACATGTAGTTCCTGAGAAAGAAAAACAGCAGATATGTACACAGAGAGGGTTAGTTCATTGCAACAAATGTGATTCAAGACTGGCAATGCCCACTGGAAGCCCTATTATAGGACTGGAGCATTAAACCAATATATGGTAGGCTACATCCAGATAGATGTTAATACAAAGTTTCCGAGTATTAAACCATTTAAAGCATATGTACATGTACGAAGAACTCTTTAAACATTGGCCAAAGCTCAAAATGTTTTTAAGCATTTCATAAACAGACGTTTGAGGTCAACTGTGACCATCCAACCAGCAGAAGACTTCACTTATTATCGCCGTGAGCATACGATTTTGTTGTTGACTAGTACACTTCCTTTTGGCGAAAATTAGTGCACAAAGGCACTAAAAGCGTCTTATTGTTATTCACTAAGGAGCAAAGATAGATGATGGTAATCGTAACAAGGGGATGCCAATGCGAACATGATAGGAGATACCACCAAAGACGAACGTCAAAGAAGACAAATTCAGCTTCAGTGGCCAATGAAACTATCAACCAGCACCTGGAAATCACACCGACTACACTTGTTAGCCTCCCTACTTTCAGCTAATCTCCTTGGGACACACCTTAATGGCAAATGGCCAAGATGTCCAGGATACAGAGAAATTTAATAAGCTAATTACATAAGTCTCACAGGATTAAATATTCGTTTTCTAAAACGCCAGTTGGAGATTTATTAATTTGGGCGATAGGAACTTGTCCTTCTAGGTCTGGCGCAAAATAATATTACGTCAACGGTTGTAAAATGTTACCATAGTTTAGAAAATCGATTGCATGTATTCTCTGTTGAGCATCGCAGCGTTTTTGAGGACCTCTACGCTTTCTTAAAAATTACTGAATAGATGTTGCATATGAGGTTATTATCAATATTTACAAGCTGGAAATTAAAACTGAGAAATCATCTGAATTTCATTGATTCATTTAATAATACAGCAAAACCTGGTAAAGTGACCATTTGTCATAAATTGGTTTTAGCGCATACATGTATGTTTTCCATGTAAAATTCTCTATATAGTGACCGAATCTGGCCATTTTGTGGGTGGTCCCTTTTAACAGGTATTACTGCAATTATAAACAAACTCATCGCATGTTAATTAAATATTTTTTTAAACTAATCTTTACGAAAATTTATTACTTTTAACTTCGTACATTTCCTGAAATTGTCTTAAGCGCACCTAGGCAGCCCAAACACAATACAGAACCTTGTCTGTCCATATCATAAAAGCTTATGAGTTCCATGAAGTGCAATGACACCCAACAATTGAGTTTAATAAAAATGATTTCTTGCAGTATGCCCCTAACAACATTATGATTAAGACCATCTAAGCACTTTCGAGGTATGTAACAGACTGGTATAGGATAACCATGAATGAACAGTAGGCCTATATTTGATCTCTGGTAATTCACTGGTGTGACCAAAGCAACACCAGTGGTATATAATAACTATTATCCAGCTTCAAATAAAAATGCAAATTTATAATCTCGCAATCCGCCATTTGCAGTTGTACAAAGGATGAACAGGGTTTAAATATCCGCGCAAACGGCTATTATGTACACACTGATAAGCCACACCCAACTGAGTAAAGTAGCGGAGATCAATAGACTATTATTAAAATGATGGTTATTTGTGCAGGTTTAATGCACTGCCACATAATTAACATTGAATCCTTGGAGAACACACACAAACACTTGTGCAAAAACCATTCTTAATGGCATCAACAATAAAAATGGGCATATTTTCTTAATGAAACAAGCCTCTAATACCTTACATCATTGAAGCAGACTATGTACACGAAAATCAAATAATGTATGGATGCGGCATGGATTTTTAACAGTTATGATCTACGTTATAGATACAAAACCTATATCTATAAAGCTACTGCCGGTAAGTTATGATCACTATTGAACACACTTGTACAAATAAATATAATCACGCACAGTACGACTTCCACAAGCTGGCCTGTTGCACAAAAAATAAAAATCTATTGACTTTATGCAACTGTTGCACAAACCATAAATAAAGCCATACGTGATCAACATGCCTAATCTTATATTGATAGTATGCACGGGCAAAATGAAGATGAGGTCGGTCCATCATCTTTGGAAACCAGTCTCTAACTCACTCTAAATTAGTTTGAGCATATTCTGGATATTATCATTAAACAGAACGTAATAGGCCTACATTAATACAAACTCAGTCTGCTTGCATGTAACACATGAGACTTAATTGTTTCGGTCCCTGGTTTTTTGCTAAATAAATCGAACGTGAAACTCTAAATTCACATTTTTATGTTGAATTATAGATAGATCCTAGTCGAAAAGTCGAGGAAAACGCTCTCCTTCTGATGGATGACATTCTGAGAATTCCATTTATGGCTCTTATATGGATTTCTTCATTTAACTACACAAACCCACTATCACGTTGAGTTTCATCTTAAGTCATCCAGCCTTATGCCAAAATTTGTCCTTTGGGCGCAGTCTTCATCAACACAGCCACATGGTAAAATCTGTTGTACAATTAATTATGACGTAATGTTCATTGTATGAGGCATCTTAAATTGCAACCACCAGAAACCGAAATACATGTAGGATACCTTCAACGTCATAATAACCCTTCACATACATGTATAACAGTTCTCTGGAACATTATATAAACGGAATCCTTTAACCAATAGATGCAACTACATGTATCTTCAAGCTAAAGAGAGACAAACAACACAATTTCCAGAATCTATGAGCATAAATTCCTTCAAATAGAACAAATATGACGGTCAATTTGAAAGTGGACGTGAAGTCATGAACATTTTTTGCCATAAAAATACAATGTATCAGAAAGGTCCACACCAATATTTCAAAGAAAGTTTCCATACGACTGCAAATGTTTGTAATTTAATGATTCCGAAGAAATGCTGAATCAAATTCAGCAATTTTATATAGCACCTGCAACAGCTCTACCTTAGCTAAAAAAACTGATCTTGATGCAATGAAGGTTGTGAAGATTTCAGAAAAATTGCCTGGTATTGAGATCACTTTTTTGTCCAAAATATGCATACATTGTACACAAATGCTTATAAAAATCTTCTAATAAATAATGCCAGTATTTTATAAACGTGCACTTGAACAATCAATAGAAAGTAAGACTGACCTCAACAAAATCAAGTTACATGGGAGTGTCATATGGCTACCTTGAATAAGTTACTAAAGGAATTACAGTATAAACCTCAATATTATTACAAAATGTTTACATAGATAGTGAAACAGCACTGTTGATGTTCCTACCAAGTATCAATCCTCTTATCATCCACCAAAGCTGATACTACAGAGATGGACTTAGCCAGTTTTCAAGCCTTTCGGTTTCTTAAACATTGTTTGCTAGAAGTAAATGTATACACGTTTTCTCTCTTATAATATCATCAATTATTTGTATAAGTACGCATAAGACTACATCCTCCTTTGCAAGTCATCTCAATTGGTATCCAACAATTCTAACTTGTACATGTAGATAATTTTTTTAAATAGAAAAACGTTCACATCCTTGGTATGAATGGATGGATCAAATTCATGGCATATACAAACCCAACCAGAATGAATTTTTGATAAAATTATAAACTGCACTAGTAAAGGATACTTAACGACAATTAGAAATTAGCTAAATGACATAATGGTAGGATTCTAATTATAATTCACCACGATTTTCTAAGTTGAAAATGTATACATGATTCACAGTTAAGTTACATAGGAAATATTTAAAATTTCGATATTTTAAAATTTGTGACTTCGTTCAACAATTGGTTAAATGTTGCTATTGTGTTTGTCAATTATTGTCAATTTGTTGAAATAATAACGTCAACCGAGGCATGCTTGCCTCACTTGGCTCACTGAATTTAAATTGGTTCAAATGTGCATTTTTAAAGCAGGTCAAATGTCTAGTCTAAAGTTCATCCAAATTTATAATATCGTCCTGCATTATTGCTACATTTTGAATACCACCAGAAGCATTCAGAATATCATGGCAGACTAATGACATCCCTAATCTCTTGACTCTGCCCCTCCGTCAGGCAATATTTCAGCTATCATATATCAAATGTTTCCGTCAAGAAGACAATTGGGTGGTTTAATCTTGACGAAATTGGGGTGAGAATTCACTGGCATAAACAACGATTTAGGTTTGGTGGCTTTGCATTGATTGCTTCCATTGTTAAAGTACAAAGTTGAAAAAGTGTACCCTACTGTATGGTGTATAACTATTAACTAGGCTTAATCGCCATCAGTCACTTCCAGGATAGCAGTGATGAGCAATGATCATCAGGATTCCAAAAGTAATAATACCCTTGGATGATAAGGGCAGGGAGCAAGACAAACAGAACTGCAGCATAGTTATAAAGTTAAGACGCCATATTGTTTGTAATGTATCAACGTTTTAAAATGGAGTTTACAGACAGATTATAAAGTGTATTCTCCCTGCCAGTAAACGTTCTGGCTATTTTCGTTACGTGCGTATTCATCGCAACATGAACATCATAAAATAATTTAAGCTAGAGTAGACTTATGCGTTTTTACAGAATTCCGACAGAATCATAAGTTAGAAATTTCGACAATAACAAGTCAAACGAATAGGCGTTAAACAACAAAGTTTGCCTAACCTTAATCGAAGATTCTGATACATTACTAGATCCAAGAAATCCCATAGATCACTTGAATGTATACATTTTGTCAAAACAAACTAA
The DNA here is from genome assembly GCA_034698905.1 of Xestoiulus laeticollis. Taxonomy (NCBI): domain Eukaryota; kingdom Metazoa; phylum Arthropoda; class Diplopoda; order Julida; family Julidae; genus Xestoiulus; species Xestoiulus laeticollis. Next base: position 6,497 of record JAQGCC010004927.1, read on the forward strand.
CAACAAATATTGTTTATTCAAAAGAATCCAGTATTGAGCTAAACTAAATTTGCCATAGGGAATTTTTAAAACGTCACAACATTTTTTTAGTAAAATTACATCCTTAATCAGTTTGGCAATAACAGTTTCTCCTTAGCCTACATCTAAACATCCTGGTTTGCATTCAGTCGATGTAGTATCAAGGCTATCTTTTAATAAATGTAATGCCATTACATTTTTGAACAATTAAAATGGAGTCTCGTTTTTTCGAAATTCAGAAGCAGTTTTCACTAGGATCAGGCAGTTTGATTCGATTCAGATACTAGAAAAGATCAAAATTTGCCCAATAGGCCAGGGAATGGAATCCACACCCACATTTTAGGAAAATTGATGATCGATATTTTAAAAGCAATGATAACAAATATGATCTCCATGTTGTAAAATTGTTTATATTGGTCACGGTTTTCAACAATTTGGAAATTAAAGGTTTTTGGGGAGTGGAAACTAGGCTTAATCCCAACTGCTATACCGGTATTAATAGGTCAATGTTACTTGGAAAAACGGCTAAGAAATTTTGACAATAACAAGTTAAACGAATAGGTTAAGACCGTGAGCTTTCCTCGGCATATTTTTCGTGAAATTCGGAACTATATAAAGATACAACAAATGCAATTATCCAGAGTATAGACGTGCATCTGACGGATCTCCGTCAACATGGCGGCTCCAGCCGGTATTAATACAATCACAGCAGCTCCAGTTTTCACTACAGGAAAAATAGGCTTAAAACGAGGCTCAATAAAACGGTCGAAAAACAGGGAATACGAGCATCAGTCAATGCACGAAAGCAGAAAAAAAAATCCCATGACATGTTAGATCGAAACGAACGAACGGATAATCTTCCATCGTCAAAATATGAAATTCGAACGGGAAAATTGGTAACAGAACAGTTTTCGAGCCGCCATTGTGCAAACAAATCCCTCCTCCCCAATTTCAGATGCAATTTACTGCAAAACGTAGCATGCATTCACAAAGACAAACGATGGGTAGGTAAGGAAGGATGCTAACTATTCATCTGCACCTAGTTAGGATGGTTAACCTGGCTAAAATTGCTGAAAATTAGTTCGGGTTGAGGTTATGCCCAGACGAGGCCCAGCAACACCCTCCATCTGCCATTAGGGAGCCGCGCACCTTAGCGAGAAATGCCTAGCGCAGAAACTGGAAACGCTCACTTACTTTTATAAAATAATCCCGGAGGTACAAATGATTCAGGGACGCATAAAATCCAAACACCGACAGCGAAATTCTTTACAAATTAACCCAGAAAAATATTTCGCGAAGGGATCCAGCTTGGACAGGGTGCGGTTTCCTTGCTCCAAAAAGCGAAAACCCCGTAGTCACGGACAAGGACTTTACTGCGCATGCGTCACCGACTCGTGACGTCAGTACTTCGATTCGGCTTAAAAAGGTGGAAGGCGCCTACCATATGGCAAATTCCGTCTCCTTGCCGTCCGGCATCCATTTGTGGCCCAGCATTTTTCGCAAAGAGAACCTGTGGTGAGAGCGCGTTTTCATTGATAGCTCATACAAAATCACGCTTCCGAAAGTCCCACGGGTTCTCTTAAGGCTAGGCATCAATGTTAGGATATAAATTGAAGACGGTGCCTATCTAGGCTATATGGACTACAGCGAAGCATGGACTTTGGCGCCATCTAAAGTCAAACTTTTAAAACAATTTCATTTTTTTCTAAAAAAATGTATTTCTATTTCATAAACAAATTAAGTTCTTCGTACATGAAATTATTTAGACCTCCAGAAGATTATATTTCGTTGATTTATTTTTATCAAATTAAGACGGATCGCTATGCCCAACTTACACAAAATGCAATGACGAAATTGCGTAAAAGATCCAGATTCTTTACAAATAAGGATTTGATAATAAAACAGTTTTAACTTGCAGAGAAATTGACAGGCGATGGCTACTAATTGGCGAATTTTGTAAATTTCTAAGGCTATTTTTTTTTTAAAAAAATAAGTAAACTTAAAACAATTTAAAATTACACGTGAAAAAATTCTAATGGACTGCAAATTGCACATGTTGGAATTTTTACACGTGTAATTGCGGATTGTTTTAAAAGTTACTTATTTTTTTAAAAAATAGCCTTAGAAAATTTACAAAATTTGTCAATTAGTAGTCATCGCCGGTCAATTTCTCTGCAAGGTAAAACTGTTTTTATTATCAAACCCTTATTTGTAAATAATCTGGATTCTTTTACGCAATTTCGCCATTTTATTTTCTGTAAGTTGGACAATTCCATGCAACTACATAATTTCAAGAATAAATTTAAATTTACATGCATGTATTAGTTTCTTTCACGAATTCAATCTTGTTTTAGATGAAATAAAATGTTTAGGAGTTTGAAAAATCATGTGTCAGGCAGCCGTGCTGTGTTGGACGCTAATACACGCCTCCTTCGTCGAACTGGGCCAATTATAAAGCAGCATTCCGAGTGAAATCCTGCGGGCTAATCGTGTAAAAGTAGACATGACATGTGTCGTGTTAGCCACTTGAAACAAGCATCTGTAGTCTCTGCGCTTTCGTAACCAGATATTTGTCCGAATACAGGCAAAATAGAAATCGTGAATAGAACTAATACAACTATAGATTCATAATACGCCACTAACTATATAATATCTTTTTCATTTATTTTAAAATGCTGGAGTCATAATACTAATTCTAATGATCATGAGATTTAAAGTATGGGAAAGTAGGCATTTCTGTAGACATTGCATATGAATACAATGTAATCATACATGTATAAGCCTTTTTTTTTCTAAGTTATTTTTTTATTTAATATTGGAAACTGATAGAGACAAATGGAATGTACAAGGACCTAGCATAAATATTCTATTATTTGTTTTAATTTTTTGTTTATGTATATGAATATTAAATTATATGGAAATATGTCCGTAAAGTTTACCAAACCCACTACAATTATAAACTTTACAGATATATTTCCATGAAATGGAATAAACATATACATAATCAAAACATTAAAACAAATAATAGAATATTTTTGCTAGGTCCTCGAACATTCCATTTGTTCCCAACAGTTTCCAAAATTAAATTAACAAATAATTTAGGGGGAAAAAAGCTTATTCTGGTATGCAACCCTCTTAATCAATGAAGGCCTGCAATAACTTCTGTATATTTCTTTGCACTTTTTCTAATACAAATTATAACTTACATGTAAAAATCTGGCAAAGGATATTAGAGGATGTTCATTGCAGGCTAATTCCATATTCTAACCGCATTGTCCCAAGACCCTGAAGCCAATGCCATGCCATTTTCTGGAATGTCTATAGATGTTACGCGATTTTCGTGTTGTTGTAATGTGCCTAAAAAGAGTCATGAGTTAATTAGAGATTTTCAGTGTAGGCATGCATTTAAATGCGGTTGAACACCATGTGCCGCTAGGGACTCTCACAAAATGAGAAGTGCATTTAAATTAACCGCGAATTTTGAGATATGACGTATTTCAAGCTGGTTGTCGCTAAAAATTCATTGATCTGCATGAAAATAAATTGAACTGGCACAATTGGGAGCGTGCTTGCTCACCTTATGTGAACACCATTACCGTCGAGATCATCACGTGATGGACTCTATGGTTTGTTTGAGGCTCATCAGCGTGATTTCTTCTCTTTGTTGTGAGTTAATTAGCCGTCTCCGTTATATGTATATTCAGCTAATTTTCAATCCTATCAACGTTTGCCAACAACTGACGTAAATTACGTCATATGGTGCGTAATTTACATCGAATTTCCCTGATTTAGAATCGGAAAACTAAAAATAACCACACGAGGATTAACTAAATAAATCATAAACGTAAAATTGCAATGAATGTAAAAAAATTATAAAAAGCTTTTTCAGGGAAGTAATATGAGTGGATTTTGCTCTAGGAAAATTTATAAAATGAGCATAAAATAAAATTTCAATGTTATCTTAATTTCTGATTTTTTTTACTATATGTCCTGGGTTAAAATTCGTTTTTTGCTGATAATAAAATCTCATTCGTTAAAGTGCTAGATTTTATTTTATTTCTGCTATTTAAGCATCATTTCAAACACCATGAGGTGTGCTCTACAAAACCACCCTTTTCTATATAGGAAAAGTTTTCGGTTTGACCAGCTTCTGTTGAGACACACATTTTAGAAAAAGATAAATTTAAAAAAAATCATATAAAAATAGATTGAGAGTTCCATTTGTTAAATCTATTTTTCATGAAAAATTTCCGATATTTTTTAAATAAAAATATTTGAAAATTTTCATAAATAAATAGACTGACTGTTCCCTACAATAGATAAACAATTACAGACTTTTTAATTTATCTTTTTCTGAAATTTTTGTTTTAGCATAAGCAATTCTAACAGAGAACTATCTTCATAGAAAAGGGTTGTAATGTAGATCACATTATTGTAAAAAAATAAATTTCTTTGAATAAATTATCGAGAAAGATGAAAAATTGAGAATATTAGAAATAAATTACAACATTATCAATACTCAAAGGAAGTTTGTAACTGTATCAGAAATGCTTTTATAGTATTTGTATTGCATGAATGTCACTTTTAAAATTTAAAACATGATGTTCCTGTCCCCATAATTTTTGATAGCCCTAAAAGCGACCCCCTGTGTATGCTTTGCATTACATGAATGCCGTGCAGTGAAACCAACGCCGACTTTTCAGGGTTAATCATTGGTACTCTGGGGCATTTTACTTGTAAAATTAGGCGAAATTCAAGTTTTCTTACCATTATGATTGGCTGTAAGGGTGTCCCAAACGTGAATACTAAAATCATCCGATCCACACAATATATAACGTCCACTATTTGATAAAACACACGATGTGAACCCACTATTGGCGTTGGGTGGTTTATAACAGGCTAGTTGCTGATCGGCTCGAATATCAAAAAGGCGAGAAGTTTTATCGTCCGATCCACTCCCGAAATAAAATCCGCTTTTATGAAACTATTGATACGAAAGAACCACTTATATTACTTAGGTAACATTGCTTAGAATCATAGAATGTACTGTATAAATGGCAAGCATCACCATTGACAACACTGGATTGGACACAGAACACGTGGCTTTGCATCTAGCCAATAAACTTGTTTCTAAGCAGTTTTAAGTAGATTATGAACTCATACAAACTCTATTTGAAAATTCGCGTTTTAATAAATTAAAGTGAAGCTCGTGAGGAATCTGCACACATGTTAATAAGATGTTCAGTATATATTAGCATATTCTTGTATAACGAAATATATTCATTGCGAATCAATGATTAATTAAAATGCATTCATTGGAAATCTTTATCAGATAATTAGATAAGCATCTGTAGTTTAAAAATATAAGTGAAGACAGTTGAGAAAACATCTTACATTTTTCCCTTGTATACTCGAACAATTATAAATCCATATTTTGCATAACTTTGCCATGCAAATTTTGCATGTAGTTCGTTAGATTTCTATGTTATCTAAACTTCTCAATTTTGGTTGAAATGAAGAAATCATTTCAGATTAAGATTATACAATGAACTGGCTAAATAATAAAGCTTTAAAGACTTACAAATACGGAATTGACATCTGATTGGTGTCCCCAGAAGGTTTGTTTGCATTGTCCATCACGAGTATCCCACAACTAAATTGAAAACATATGTTAATAAAATCATTTTATCAATTATTCAATTATAATAATCAATTATGGTATCCCGTCATAATATCCTGGACATAATGTTCATCACAAATTATCCTGACCATAATGTCCTTACAAGAAATGTT
>JAQGCC010004928.1:0-12303 GCA_034698905.1 Xestoiulus laeticollis
TTAGGAATTCATCGTATGCCGCCATTTTGAAAGTCGGTGCGTCCCACCAGAAAAAGTCAACATGGTTTTGACTTTTTTTTTGTATGTCGGTATGGGAGGAGCCATAGCGCGACCGACTTTGCGTGCAAAACGAAAAACGTCTATGTGCATGCGCACTTACCGATTTCTGCAGCAAAAACGCGTAGTGAAAATAAGGCAAAAGTCGGTCGCGCAATGGCTCCTCCCCCAACCGACTCGCAAAAAAAGTCAAAACCATGTTGACTTTTTCGACCAACTTGGCCGACTTTGGCGAATTGCACCTGCTTCTGACTGCAGTAAAAACCAATATTGCAAGAAGGAATTAATATCATTACTAGAGGTACCGTGAGAATTAAAATAGATAATTTAATATAACTACATGTAACATGTTTTTTTTTTCCTTTAAAAAAAAAACAAAGTTGACAGTGAATTATAATGTGTGAAACCAGTACGGAAACGCATGCAAAATGAAATCATCGAATGCTAGTTTTGCCAGTTGCAGGTATTTCTGGGTGGATTCTATTGACTTACATATGGAATATAAGTTGCAAAATCTTATTTTATTGTATGTTTTGTAATTTTCTGCTAAAAATTACCGTTATTGCAAGAACTCAGTATTATATTGTACAGGGAATTGAGCGCCCCTAAGCATAAGCGCCGTAGCTTTTCGGCTGATGCCATTACGTTTAGTGAAAACTACGTGCAATAAGCTTCGTTGACGACTAGTGAAATATTGAAGTCGGTATAGTCGGTCGGCTCGGCGTAGTGAGAATACCGCATTAGTCTGTGGAAATCCTGTCATAAGCCAAAGTCCATCTGGGATTCAAAAGTGTCATGACAATATAGCCTAATGTTCAAGAGGATAAACTTTTTCCAATAACTTTCAGCACCATCCTTGGCGCATGCATCATGGAGTGCATAGAGTGACGTCATTTCTGGAACAAAAGACATCGAGTAGTGGCGCCATCTGGCGTCAACTCGAAGCCTATTCCAGGGGCTCTCATGAAGGCGCTTCATCATCGTTACAAGGCTCTCCATTTGGCACTCCATCGGTGTCACCTCTCCTGAAAAGTCATTCTGGAGACCGGACGTGCATCAACGGCGCGCCCTCTTAAATCTCAATTACAACAATAATTTCGTTGGAAATCGAGTTATCCGTACAAATCCAACTCGAGTAAAATCTAGGTCAAACTACTCGGGAGTGGATCCACTCCAAATTCACAACTGGATCGCAAACAAGGCGACGCATGCGCTTCATCCAGGGCGTCGCCGCTTCTCGGCTATTGTGACCACCTGTGCTTGTGTGATCTGCACTTTAGATTTTTTTTGTGTGCCTCATCCATGAGATGACTTTGCAAAAAACAACACATCCAGTCAGATCTTCCTGTTCTTCACAGAACACCGGCAAAGCAGCACCTGCATTCGTCACGTTTCAATGTTCAACACAACAAAAACGCCATTGCATGATGAAACTAACCATAAGGTGGCGGCCATGTTTGTACTCGACCCATGCGTCTATTGACAAAACGTGGATGAGGCTGGTTAAAAGAAGCTCAGCTCAGATGAAACCAAACAAAATCCAAGCGGATTAAAATACCTCAATGCCACTTTATTTATATGTATTCTGTCATGTGTTTAAACGGCGCTTTCACCTTTGCCTGCAGCTGAAGATGAAAATGGCTGAAAATGATAATCAGCCTTTGTTTCATTCTTTACAAATAAATACAGCATCTAAATCCAAGCCTTTAGACACAAAGTCCCACCAGTTAGAGCAAAAGAAGCGAAAATTTATCCTTGATGCTCTGATCAGCTATTCTTAAGAAATTGAAGGAAAAAAAATAAGAAGAATCATCTCATATATATATTATAAGTTTTCGTTTCAGCAATTTCATCTCTATAAATTTCATGCCTGCATATTTCGTTATTCCAATTCTATAAAATGGTTTTTAACACAATGTATACAGGGTGGCCCAAGAGTCAGTGGCATTAACCCACTTCTTTTTTTAAATCTTATATATAATGTATAGTTATTAAAATACTGTTAACAAGTTCCTATTGTAGTCTAAATTACATATAAGTCGCTTCACTAGCGTTAATACCATTAATTGAATGAATATTATATGGCATATAATAATTACTCTGCAGCAAGTATTATGATTATATGCCATTGAAGAGATTATACAACAATCATATGTATAGACATCTTAAGTATACATGTATATATACTGCGCAAGCTAACGTACATGAGTAAACGACACAATCGCTGTGAATTGTATAGTTTTGACTATTTAAAAACTTTGTTCTTACAGGTTCACTTTTAAATTAGCAAGTATAACAAAACGATAAAACATTTCTGTATAACTCTTATTACATAAATAATAGAAGCAAATGCTGATACTAAAATTAACACGAAAAAACCCTGGTTGAAGCTGACCTTATCCCGCAATGCAATTATTGCAATCACAAGTTTATCAAAATCTTTTGTTCATCAAACTTGCCTAATAATCAAAATTGTTGTCGCATTTTGATACGTATCGCCAGGTTATAGATAATTGCGACAATGATTTCGTACCAAGTTAATTTGAGATAGTTAAAAAACTACGAATGATTTTGAAGTTAAAGATCGACTTATCGTTTATCAAGTCAAACACATCTCTATATATATTTCGATCAAAATTTGACGATTACTCAAAGTGCAACACAAATAAACAATAAATGCGGAAGCAAAACGATAAAATATATATAACAAGTTTATGAATAATAACCAAGTATTATAAACCATATACATGTATTTGTCCATTTTGTCCAAGTTCATTTTGCCAGACAATTCAAAGCTAATATAAGCTCCTCCTACCATTTATAATTAAACTAGTGAATTCCACTTGAAACTAATTTTATTCATTAACGAATTAACCCTTTATAGCCCAACCTACAACCAGCTTTTATTGGGGCTAACATTGATTTATAATTGATTACAGTAATGTTTGCATATTACTCATGTGTATACTTGGCTACAAAATGAAATTACACAAAAACAATTTAAGTTTAAACTATAAATCCATGTATAAGATCTTAATGGTTAAACTATAATTTATATTGAGAGGCAGGATACGTGACCTTTCTTAACAGTGGCAACATGCAGCTTTTACCTTTTCTTCAAAATCAAAACAGTGAAGTGTTGAAAGACCAATCATGACATTGGACACCACTGGGAAACCCCTACTGTATATTATACAAAAGTCACAAATCATTTTCTTATGCAATACACGAAGCAAACATAGGTAAAATGAGGTACCTGAAATCGTGCAGATCACTGGACAATCTTGTTATTACAGATGTAGATGTATGAGAAGAAAGCCACAGGTACAGAAGCAATTTCAAACATTTTTCATATATTTTTATATTGAATTCAGATAGCCTGCCGTTATATAGGTTGAAATCAAAATGAGAAAAGCTATAGCTTCCATGCAGCATGAACTTTCCAAAGTTTGGTGAATTTACAAATCACTCACAAATTCGTATTGTCAAATTCGTCAAAGGATTTATAGTGTATAAACTTGTTAAAATTAGAGGTAGAATTTTTTTTTAAATTATATCTATAAAAGCTTAGGTTGCCAGCAGCCAAGGTCAAGTGTTTTATTTTGTCTTAGACGAAATAAAAATCGGGCAAATTGTTCAAATGGTTTCAGGGGACTGATATACAAGTACAGTGTATCTATCTTCACGTCACATGATTCATTTGCATCACGTGTTCAGTGGTCTATTTCATAACGCCGCTTCATTAAAATGCCAGATATGCCATTCAGGATGCATTAATTCCTTCATTTCTATTTCTGGTTTGCAAAAATCCACTTACAGTCTATCCTACCAGAAATTTGTCCGATTTTTATTTAGTCTAAGACAAAATAGAAAATGTGACCAGGGTTAAAACATTAAACAATTACAATATAGAATATTTTCAATATAACGTTGCTAAAAAAGCCACCAATATGAAGATACCTTAGTAGAAATGTAGCCTGCATTTCAATTACTGAACCCAGAGACTCATCCTCCATCATTCATCTGACCTTTGACTGACTATGCTATTTAAATGTATAATTGTATTAAATACAATAAGCTTGCTATAGAACATGCAAGTAAAGTGTATATGATGGTCATAGGCCCCACTTCCCTGTAAGCTGAAACTGAACTAAAACTCGTCAAATTTCTCCTCAAGGTCATGTGTCACGCTACCATCCCTGGCTTAAAACGGGTGAACAATTAGCCTGACCTAAGATAATGTTGGGGGGCGAATCAAACCCCAAGCACGCACATCGTACTTTTATCAATTAAATTTTCAGAGATAACGTCTGCAGCTGAGATTACTCAACGCACTGCGATACGGATAAAGTACGAAAAAGATAAAATAATGAAAAATTGCTGGCAACTACCTTGATCAGGTAACGCGAGGCAAAAAGGGTGGGGGGTGAAGGGGGGATGGAAAAGCTTGGGGGGCTCAACCAGCTCTAACCGATGAAATACACGTGTTTTCACGATAGCAGGGTAGTCAAGCAGAGTGCGGGCTGCGGACAGGGTCTGGATGACGATTGACGAGGTTTGTATCTGGAATTAGCAGGAAGAAGGTCCTAAACAACGCTGGATGAGGTCGTAAATGGATTGCGAGGAAGCCGCATTGATATTTCCGTAGTGTCACGACTGTCAACTTGCCTAGCCCAGCTATTCCCAAAGGCATTCGGGATGGTGGACTGGGCCACTCCACGAGACTTGGTTCCCCAAAATGGCCACAATGAGCGTGTGTTTACGGATTGCTACTATGCCTCTTACACGACCGATGGTTGGACTTCCGGTCCCAGTCCCTATTCGTCCTCGACGACCACCACTGAAGAGGACGACCTTTATGGATTCAGGTAAGAGTCCAAGACAGTGTTGTCCCAACCTTAAAGCACATGCATTAAATGACTTTGGTTGCAATATAAGATTCAATGCAAGATGGTTCTATACAATTGCAATACGATGCTCTTAAAATATTTTTACCTGTCTTAAGACATACTTGTTAATAAGTGTCTTAGTCTTATTTCTTAAGCACTTTTTAACAAAAGAAAAATGCCATAGCCTTAAAACTGTCTTATAAGAAAAGTATCTTAAAGTGTCTTATTGTTACGAACATTATTTTTTTAAACTAATTTGATATTTATGGAACCAACTACTATACTTCAGCACATGTATGCAAATGTTATGTTGTAAATGGGGAATATACTGTATATTCAAAGATGGTATGGTCGTTTAATTGGGCACCAAAGTTTATATTTATATATTCTTCGGAAATTAATTCCATCAGCATATTTTACAAATATAATTCATTAGTATACCTATACAGTATTCATAAACCAAAGTGGGGGAGTGGGTCTTAACAGAATATTAGGAACTATAGTGTCTTAAAACAATTTTGTTAAATAGTGTCTTAGTCTTATGTCTTAAGCACTTTTAACTAAACGAAAATGTCTTAGTCTTAAAACTGTCTTATTAGAAAAGTGTCTTAAAATGTCTTATTGCTACGAACATTATATTTTACCTAATTTGACATGGACGGAACTAACTACTTCATAGAAGATCCCCCATTTTATATGAAACATAAATTAGTTATGATTTGCAACAGATATGATTGAAACAAATTAAATTAAAGCAGTCTAATATATAGCCTGGGGGTACCAAAAGGTTAATCCCTACCCTAAAAAATATTTTTCAGTGATTTGTATATTTCGTTATCTCTGCATAAACCCATTACATTTAATGGAGAGAACGAACATTGGGTTCCAGGCTGGAATACGGAATTCAAAGTTGGACTAATTCAATCACTGGCATATCAATAAGGGCCACATAATAGCAAAATCCTCTGGCGCTTGGGGCTAGTGACCATTTGTTTGGCTGTGGTATAGTTCAAGCGCCCCCTGGGGGTTTCTCGGCCATCTCCCTTTCTTGCAAAACGTCCACCCTCATGATGCTTCGCTTTTACTAGGCGTTTTGCAACTTTTGCTGCCTTTGAAAGGCACTATTTTGCAAAGGCGTTGAAGTGGAAAACGAGGGCCTTGTGGGGGGCACCGGGTTTAATCCAGGGGCGCTCGCCAATAAAGGCAACCTTGCGGAAAATTGGAATTAAGTCGATGCCATAGAACGCGTTTAGATCTACCTGAGAAGGTGGATTAGGGATGTTGTGTGTGTGTGGCCAGCCTCCTTGTCACGTCACGTCAAAATGTCACTTTGGCAAAAGGGTGTCCGAATGGGAGAGGGACAGGGGGTCGCTACATTGTTGTCAAAATGCATGCAGCTGCAAACTGTTTTCCCCTTAATAACCAATCAATGCATTAACTCTCTCAAAATTCCAAAGCTAATCGATGGGGAAAAAAAATGCATGCAAATTTATGCACTTGGAGGAAACATAAAAAACGCGTATTATTTTTAAGATTTTTTTTATTAGAACATTATGTGAAAGGGAACATTCGGTGCTCTAATGCAATATGGATTACTGTGTTAAGAAAGTTTTCATCGCGCGTAATTATTTCGATTTTTATGGTTTCTAAAGATTGAAATAAAAAAATCAGCACAAACCAAAAGTTAAAAAAAAAATCAATTTTAAGTGCAGCATTGATATGGGGGAAAGTGTCATAAAACGTTTTGACTGTTAAGTTCCGTCAGTCCCCTGGTGTCAAAGTTGCATATTTGGTATAAAATGGGATTCAAATTCAGAAAACATCCTTATGTCCCAATTCTTTAATCCCCTTAAAATAAAAAAGTTCACTCACAACCATGATTACTTTTGAAAAATGTTACCGTGTGAGGTCAAAAAATCTTCGAAAAAAATACACCAAAGTTGATTTTGAATCCTTTCTTGATGTATTGGTTCTGCCATCTGATATAGATTCCAATTCCAGACAGTCAGATACATGTACAGTATGTACAATCTACAATTTATAATTTGTAAAATTAAAATTAAATTCTTCAGAAACAGCCTATACAAAACCTTAAAGTGAGCTGAAAAAAACATCACAATATATCATTCAATCAGATAATTCAATATACAATAGTGTACACACGCCAGTCTATAGGTAAACACAGCGTAGAGCATGGGATAGCATGGAGCATTTCAAGGCCATGCCATGCTCCATGCTATTCCATGCCATGCTCCATGCTATTCCATGCTCTACGCTGTTTTTACCCTTAGACTTTCATGGAGGTGTTATTTCAACAATATAAAACGTCTATATTTAAATTTCATTTCTTTATTTAATTGTTATACATCGAAAATGCATTTACAATGTACATTAATCCAATAATCATTAAACGGAATTAGGAATAATAATGCATTAATTGTTTGAAAAACAAATAGCTACATTAAGTGACCTCCTATTGATACAATCCAATTGCTCATCCCAATGCTGTCTGCATATTTACATTAAACTCCATTTAATGTTTTTATTAATGCACTCGCTCCTTTCACCCAAATTTCACAGCAATGAGCTTCAACCATTAAACCCCCTCCAGAACGCACAATACCAAAAAAAATCCATTAAAACCCTATAGAAATTAATGAATAGATAGATGTATTATCCAAAGTGACTATTGCACTCGCATTCAATTAAGTGTAAATAGTGGATACACCCGACAAAAGTCACATCCTGTGACGATGTACACATGTGTCATGACAATATGCCCATCCTCATCATTGTTATTCATGGGCATGAATACATTTATTGACTACCCACCCCCGTCACCCTCTCACCCTTATACCAACTATACAACATATGTTAAATGAAGTAACACGATGGATACATCTTGCTGACAGACAGTGAGATGCATATGCACAAGTTTGATTGGAAAGTGTCCTATATCGAACCCATCCTTTCATGTAGACAATAGCTTAACGGTTCAAAATGAATTACGGCTCATTTGCTAGGTCTTCCTTCTATTCCCCCCCAATCTCTTTTTTTTGTGCTTGTGCAGCCAGCGAGGAATTGAAAAGCAAATTTGTTGCATCCCCCTCCATATTCCACATATAAAAATATATAGGAGGCCTATCACGATGATAATCTCCCCATCACTTGGAAAAATTACACTAGGCTTATGTTGGATTGGCCAACCACAATGCTTGTCCTTATACTCTGGAATCTGTTTGTTGACAGAAAACATATTCTAGAAATTTTTTTAAAAAAATCATTCATGGGGATTTTATGAGTAATTTTATCAGATTGCCTTTATCCACTTTCATCCAATTGGTACAATAAACGCGGAATGGACATGGTATATGAGAAAGATTTAAAATATTACTACTGCAACGAGAGCATGCTGTATGTGTGCGAATTATAGAGTGTATAGATTACGACCTAAAATAAATAAATTTCTTCACATCTATTTATATATAAGTCAACTATTGGCTATCCGAAAATGATACTGCCCATGACTTTGAAAAGACTTTCAAGGGAATCATACATGTACATTGCAATGATTGTACATGAACATGCAATACCATCATGTAACACCTGCTGAAAATTGTGTATACTCCAGTTTCTTTTATTTATTTTACATTGCATGCATACATCATAATAAGATGTAACCAACTTTATTCCACTAATTTTGCTATGCCCCACAACTACCTATAATTTATAGTGCTCCATCTCCAACGGTTTTTGACATATTAGCAAGATTTTCCGATACTGGGTCATGGACGACCTTGAAATTGGTGTTAGAGGTCGTGGGCAGTATCCTTTTCGGATAGCCCATAGCTGACTTATAGAGTGATTTGAACGAGTTATTAACATATATTTATCTTTGGTCCACTTGCAAGCTGCACACCCTGTACAATGAATACATCTGTCCGATAGATTTAGGTGGTCACCTTTAACAGGCTTTTAATTTTAGTATATTGCAACATATTTTCTCATGGGAAATAATTGCTCAACATAATTTTAAGAAACCCTGGATGATATGGAGAAAATAAAGATGGCAATTGATTAGTTGAAAAGGCGGTATAGGAAGATCAAAGTTGCAATACAGACAGCAATCAATTCTTATATCAGGTCAGTCACGTTTTTGCCCATTTCCCTGAAATTGCACAGGACTTGTTTTAATTGTCCAAGATGCAATTGAAAACCACGATATTAAATGCATTACAGAAAATTGAAAGCGAGGACCGACATCAGGTTCACTTGTTCTCGTCTTGAAAGTTGTGCAGGTGTGGACAGTTAAATCCAACGAGAGGCTGTAATTAACTGGGGGTCCTCCAACGCAGGTGTATTTCCAACGTGTCGAATTTAGCTGGCCAGACGAAGGTCCAGCCAAGGTGTGAAAGGAAGGCGGGGCTTTTCCCATTGTCTTTCTTCCAGTTTCTCACACTCGAAACAGTTGTTCGTTTGAAGAGCAGGCAATGAGTTTCAAATTGGAGTGGATTTCCTTGTAAATCACTGCATCCCACAGCACTTTTTCATATCATCCCAGTCTCATAAAAGTAGAGTGACCGGGCCCGAGGGGGTCAAAGGCGAGTGCCGGCACGCATTAATGCTGAAGAGAGGACAGAATGGACAAAAACATCTTCGAGACATCCAAAAACCTTCTTTGATTTCCACTTTTGCACGTGCAAAAACTTTTTGCCCTGACGTTGGACATGCATACAGAAGTCAGCTTGAAAAAAGAAATTCTCCAACCAGTCGGACTTACAAGTGTGGATGACCACAAGTGCCCATGCAATGCCTATAGAAAAACCCCTGCCACCATTAGATTTACATCGGTCAAACAAAATACATGTTTTGCGCACCTGTGTGCCCAAGTGTCAGGTGGGCAGCAGAAGGGGAGATGGCCCTTGGTTTAAGAGGGGGGTCAGGCCCATAATACCCACTACCTAAATACACAATAAAGTTTTAAATATGCTTGGAATGTGGTGCATTTTCACCAAATAGTTCAACATTTCGCGCTACCGTGCTTGTCCACAACAACAGTTCCCATTTTGGAAAAGGACCTTAACCATTAAGAACGGTCCGTATCATTATAATGGCATAATGCACCTGCACATGAAGCGAGCTACGATTTTTCATCATTTGCAAATAGTAGTCGTAGTTCATGCATAAGCAGTTATAGAAACAGTCCAGTATATAAAGGAATAAAATTGCAAAATCCCTGCTATAATGATTCATATCAATTATAATGAAGAATCTCATTGTTTGATGCCCACTTGCTTATTTATGAGATTATAAACATCCTATTGTTATTACAACTGAAAATTATAATCCTCTAACTGTTCTTATTAGAGTGCATTATAAACTCATCAAATATTATTAAGGGACTCGTGTCATGTTGATATTGGGTCTCATTTGGTTCCATTTCATTTCTCATTATAGCCTCATTAGCATATTCTATAGCATTATTATTACTATAGACCGCTTGAGATTTTTCGTATCTTCTGTGATAAATTAAGAATGCTTTATCATTTGATATGAAATCAAATTGTCTATAATAATGCCGAATTCCAAAGTTTGAATTGGTCGACATAAATTTATTGTAATTTTTTATAAAAGTTCTTAAAAATTTACTTATAATATATCAAGACAACTTTACTTTAAGAAATACACCATTAAATTGTATACAGTATAAGCATGTATACGTTTTATATAGACGTGTTGAATAGAAATCAATTTTTTTGCATATTATTTACTATATCTATCTATTGTTAGACTACTTAGCTACATCTGTCGATTGTTTGTTTATTGGGATGTTAATGGAGCTTTAAGTGATATACCATTATCCTTACAACTATTGTTTAATGTCCACAGGATACAAATATGTTTCTCTAAAGTTTATAAGTATATAAAAAAAGAATTTAAATACTTGATTAAAAATGAGTTTCATCTTTATAAGTGACTATGGCATAGGAACCATGGCTATACAACAAGCTTGAGTTTATTGGCCATACAAACAAACGTGTTTTCTATACTCTTTTATATTCTTTTTTATCCATATTTCCCGTTGCCATGTGCATGCTTTATCAAATGGTCTATACTATAGCAGACTCGTCGCTCTTTGTGAAAAAAAAAAATCCTACTGAAAGCACGTTTCTTTGTATGGTAAAGATGTCAACATTGGGCTTGGGCATTACTGGAAGATCAATACTATTGCATTAGTTGCAATTAAAAGACGTAAAATTAGTATAGAAAGAGGAAATTTTGGTATCACAAAGAAAATTATTATAGATTTATCTCTATTATAGTTGGTACACGAACCCAATAATAATACACCTTTCATTTTATATAGAGCTTATACCTTTGAATATAGTGATTGTATTGCATGTCCGTCAGACTATTAAAAAAAAAACAAGATCATATATCTGTAAAAAAATGCCGATAATACATAACACTGTACCGTATTTAATTCCTCAACTGCATTAAGGTGCTATTACATGGTAAAGCCATCAAATGAAGCTATGACTAATATTATATCAGTAGAGGATAGATTTTCTGGTTGACATTCAATCCGTTAATATAGCCACGTATACTTTAAAATTGTATTCGTAAAGAATAATCACATATTGCGATGAGATAAATGTATATATTTGCATTATTCTTTAGCATCATCGTTTTTGAAAACTATAAGTTTGGAATACGTATTTTTTCCCCTGGAATTTCATTGAAAAAGCCATATTGATTATAAGCTGTAAATTTAGAGATAAATCCAAACTAATCTAAAAAAAACATCAAATGTGCCTGTCTAAAAGCATATTTAATTGTCACTGGCGTACTCTTATAGACAGGTTCCAAAAGGTCACGAAATAAGACCACGTCTTATCGAGGACTATCACTATTTTCCAATATGCTGATTTTCAATTTATTTCAAAATAAAACTAATAAAACCATGACGTGTATGTATAGCATTCATTAAATAACACCATTTTTAAAACAACTATATTTGTACGATATTAATCTTGACGTCGAGGACATTTTGAAAACGATTCGTGGACTCCAAGAGATCGTGGTGGACACAACTTTTTTTATAAGTTCTATTAACCCTAAAAATGTACAATGTTAAACAAACACTGTATGAGCATATCATTATTTGCCATTGAAAACTTCTGATCTCATCCACATCAATCCATCTTTGCCCATTACACCTTCTTCACTCCTACCAAATCAAGAGTCCTGATGTCCATCAAGTCTTGATCGAGTTTCGTGAATCCAATCAAGATGGCAGCTCCACTTGATGTGTATCACGTCTTTCTGTCGTCCGCACCTCGTTTCAAAGTGGCTT
>JAQGCC010004929.1:0-12303 GCA_034698905.1 Xestoiulus laeticollis
ACCTAATACTCATGTGAGCAAGAGCAATGCCATCTTGCTCGTACTCTCCCAACTTTTCATTCATTGTACGGCCCTTAAAAACCGTGTTTTGCCATTCTTATCTACCAATTTCTTTATTTTTTGCAGGCTGAAAAAACCAAGTTAGATGCTGAGAAAGCTTTCGAAGAATGTTCGGATATTGCTCGCCAAGAGGTGATTTTTTATATTTTCAAATGCCAAATGCTTATTCTAGACAAGTCTTGCTTTCATTGTTTTCATTTGTATTTTTATTACCAGCGTTAGTTGTTCTATACATTGTTACAAGTAGTATCTTGAACACTTTTTTGCATAATGCATCATATCAGAAAGTGGCTGTCTCAGTTAAATTGGTTAACATTGTATAAAAATGGCAAAGATGATCAATAGCTAATTTCAACATTGCGGAAATTCAAAAATTCATAAAAAACTGAACTAGTTTTTCAGAAATATCCGCATTTCAATTTTTTTTTCAGATACTTTCAATATAGCTTCCCCAAGTAGAGCTGGTGCATCTCTCTTATAGAGAGAAGTGATATATTTTATTTCAGGGGTCTCTAACCATGTCCCATGGATCACTTTTTGCCAATGGGACCTTTTCTAATTGCTTATTTTTTATGGACAGCATATTGCAAAACGAAATTACCAGAAGAGTTTGTTGAATTTAAAAAGAATTTCTCGTATCTTTATTTTAAATTTAGGTGTACGCCCGTTCATTAAAAATGTTTAAAAAATAGATATGAAAAACCGCAGTTTTTTTATCTTCTAATTATCTCAAATCCTTAATTTTATATTTTGAAAGTTTATGAAGGCCAGGCATATATTGCATACTATGGCGATAATTTTTTTGTGGCAAATGATATGAGTGGGGATTTGGGATGTTGGCCAACTGCATTTAAGTAACTATTAAGGTATATAGAGCAACTATAAACTATAGTAAACTATTATATTTCAATCTCACTGTTGTTAATCTTTGCAGATCAAGAAATTCCACCGCCGAAGAGTAACCACTTTCCAAGAAACTTTGGCAGTTTACGCAGAAGCCCAGCTGAAGATGGCCTGTGACACATACGCCGTGCTGGCCAACGCTCTATTCACTATTGAACAGTTTACCCTGCCGAGGGCACCTGCAACTGATGAATAACCAAAGTTAGTATTTAGCACCAACTATACACAATGAATCATTCCAATGTTTCTCTAATAACGAATTTTCAAGCGAATTAACTGGGGAAATTGTCAAGTTGCAAAATCTGGAATGACGTAAGTGCTTGACCCTTGCTTCGTCCTGAGACAATTTGGGTTTCCACATCATTGCTTACTACGTGGAGTGCATCGCTGCCATGGAATTCTGCATAGCTGTTCTACAGAGATTCTTTGGGATATATTACATTCCTCCAGAGAATTCAAGAATCTTGAAAAGGTCTTGAATCGTGATGCTTCAGGTTTCACAAATTCCTGCGGGAATCCAGGATTTCAATTTTAATTCAATTCAACACAGTACACTGCATTTAGCAAACAAATGCCATGTAGTATAAGGGGTCGTACCTATTTTCAGGCGAATGATCCTACGTCACACAGGGTAGATCACGGGGAGATTTCGTTCATGAGGACAGGCCTCGCACAGGGTTTCTTTTTCAAGTGAATTTTACCAGGAGGTAAAAATTCTGAAAAAAACGATAATTTTAGATCGTGGGGAAATTCTCTTGAAAATTGAACCCTGTGCAAGAACTGTCGTCGCAAACGAAATCGCCCCGAGATCGACCCGTATGTGAAGGGCCTAAGCCATCATTGGTAAATTAAGCACTATTAGTTATTTTGGTTCTGCTGGCTTTGTGAATGGTTTCATTTCTGCATTTTCTCACATAATCTTTGAAATTTCTCAGAATTCATGGAATTTTAATGGCATTTTTAAAAAGCGTTCTTATAAATTGAAGAAAGATTCCATTGGACTTTCTCCAAGTTTCTTGGACGTAATAAATAATGAATATATAAAATATATAAAATAATGAAATAATACAATATTTCTTGCATATTAATGTTATTCTTTGGAACTTGGATTCTGTCATGCTATTATAAACTTGCAAAATTCATAGGGATTTTACCAGTATTCCTTGATATAGAATGCCAAGAAGTTTTCTTTGAATATACTTTGAGCCTGAAAAATATTGTCCATAATGGGAAATTCCAAAGATACCTCTCCAAGATTATTGAAACTGGTGAAGGTTCTCCGGAATTTGTCATAAATGTTAAAAAAATGCATTCATTTGATTTTAAAATTTGTGACATATAGTTTAATAGTTGTGTTGTAATTCAGCATGATGTTGATGAATTTTGTCATGTTTCAGGATTCTTTGAGATAATCTCTAATGACACGATGCAGGCGTAGCAGCAAACGCATGACATATGAAGGTTATAAATACATATACATAAGCTTGAACTGAATTCCATATGTCCTATACACCATTTTGGATTTTACGTTGGCAAAGCATACCTTTTGGCTTTTCCCCGCTAGAATCCAAAGATTCTAAAATGTGGCAGTGCAGGTGATTCTGAATCTCTAAATGTTACAGTTGGATTCAGTAATGTCAAAAGATTCTGTTAATCACCATAGAATAGTAAATCAAGCTTTTTTATTATCAAGTAGTCAACTACTTGCTAAGATACCTTTTCAAGATTGTGGAATATTATTGAAAAAAGCTGTCGTTGACAAAAATTTGACAGGAGGTTCAAGAGGCTCGATAACCGTTGATGAGTCTGACAGAAACTAATAAGATTTAAAATGGAGTATGAGGTTTCACTACGTTTCCAAGCAATATGATTTGACACGCTTTGATTTCATTAAGGTACATCTAGATCTTTAATAT
Source organism: Xestoiulus laeticollis (assembly GCA_034698905.1). Lineage (NCBI taxonomy): Eukaryota > Metazoa > Arthropoda > Diplopoda > Julida > Julidae > Xestoiulus > Xestoiulus laeticollis. Next base: position 2,880 of record JAQGCC010004929.1, read on the forward strand.
GGTTTGGAAATTGGTCAAAGGACGATTGGTCAAGGACGATTGATCAATGGACTGTTGGTCAAGTGGACTGCTGGTCAAGGGTCATTTCGTCAAGTGGACATTTGGTTAAAGGACGTTTGGTCAAAGGACGATAGGTCAATGGACTGTTGGTCAAATGGTATGTTGGTCAAGCGGACTGCTGGTCAAGGGTCATTTCGTCAAGTGGACAATTGGTCAAAGGACGTTTGATCAAAGGACGATTGGGCAATGGACTGTTGGTCAAGGGTCATTTCGTCAAGTGGACGGTTGATAAAAAAAAACGCATTAAATTTCATTTTTATATATACGAAATGACCCTTGACCAGCAGTCCACTTGACCAACTTACCATTTGACCAACAGTTCATTGAACAATCGTCCTTGACTCTTAATTTCATTTTTATAGATGTTGAATGTTGGAATGTTGTAGGAATGTTGAATTGGAATGTAAGCCAAGTGTATTTAAAAGATCCTTTTTCACAGCAACAGCTTCATTTGGAATATGAATGAGCTACAATGCAGTGTGTTTTATTTATGTACATAATAGTTATGCTAGAGTTTATTAATATACCAATTAATTAATTATATTATAGCCATATCATATTAAAATAACCTATCATTAAAATAAATAAAAATTTTGATATAAAAATGAAATTTAATGCGTTTTTTTGATCAACCGTCCACTTGACAAAATGACCCTTGACAAGCAGTCCACTTGACCAACATACCATTTGACCAACAGTCCAGTGATCAATCATCTTTGACCAAACGTCCATTGACCAAATGTCCTAGAATCTGGAAATTTACTCGCTTAGAACAGAAGATACAGAAAGGTTCTGTGAATTATGATATTAGCAGATTTAGCAAAATTTCAAGAGTTTCGCTTGCACTTGCTGAATTTATTCACTACATTTGAAAATAGCAATTTAGTGGAGTGAAAGGGTAGAGCAGGTCATGCTTCATTTCATTGCTAATATGACACGAAACCTTGGCTCTCTTTAAGTCTTCCGTCAATAATCCTTTTTGAAATAAGTGCCCATGGTCATTAATTGACATTTGCTTGAATATTCTTAACTTTCTGTTCCTATTGCTTTGCTCAGTGTGCTTTTTTGGGTGGTTGCACCATGCTCTTGTTAGATTTAATCGCTGATGTAAGACCTTTCCAAACATTGCACATATCAGGCTGCAAATCGCCGATTAAGTTTTTTGTGCCGAGAACATACATTTAACTAACCTCCATCTTTAATGTGCGCAGTTGGACGGCTATTCGGAGATTAAGCTAGATGCGGTGCATCCGGTCATCAGTATTTTTTAAGCGATAACTATTCCTTTTATCTTTAGTTAGCCTTCGTTAAGGCTTTGTTTTCTAACGGATATAAGATTAGTGGGCGCACCTGTTTGTGAAACCTGTTGAATGTGGACAAATAGTTAGCAGTGGGTTTGCACCAACTGCCACTTAGACCCTGTCAGTGTAATGTGCGGTTCTCTCAGGGACTGTACAATAATATATAATGGCAATATTCAGGTTATGTTAGTTTTGAAATATTTATATTTTTGTGTAACCAGAGTACATGTACTTAAATGAATCTGATATGACATAAATTAATCCAAGTTGATCATTACATATTTTGACAGCGCTTCCCCAGAGATGGAAATCATGGAATTGTCAGAGAAATTGGTTAGACATGAAATAGTCAATGAAAAGTGATTTATTATTTTTTAAATATAGAGAAATTCAACATACAGGGTAGTCCAATACTCTGTGCTACCCTATTTTGACAGCACTTCCCCCGAACTGGGAAACGTGGAATTGTCAGTGAAATTGGATAGACATGAAGTAGTCATTGAAAATTGATGTAATATTTTTTAAATATAGGGGAATTCAACATACAGGGTGGTCCAAAACTCTGTGCCACCCTATTTTTTTCTTCTTAAATCTTTTTAAACAGGAAGTCATGTGAACAATGGTGTAATATGTACTGCTGTGAGGATTTATGTTTAATCTAATAATTTTAACATTACCTCTAAATCCCTTCACTGCAATGCACCGCTGTGCTGCAGCATAGCTACCATTTGGCATTTCCCAATGAAGACGAAAATTGTTGATTTCATACAAACAGGCTATTCTTTTCCTTTTCCTAATTTGACATTTTGTCCTAAGTGTTCTGGCTACAAATTTATAATTTGGGTTTCTGTGAAAAAATGGTCGTAAATAAAATCTAATAAAATGAGTGGATAGAGCACACATGACTTCCTATTTAAAAAAAAAGCATAAACAGAATGTTCATAACTATAAGATCGAAAGAATGGTGGGCACTGACTTTTGGACCACCCTGTGTAAGTATACTAAATAATACAATTACTTTCACAAAGTCAATTGTTAGTTAACGCAAATGTTAGGAGATGGCGCTCTCAGTCAGTCCTGCATCTGTGGAGATGGGAATTCCCCTTTACATAAATAGAAATTTACATCTATGTGTCAAAAACCATTTCTTTGAGCAGCACGACAACAAGTTGCTATAAGTGGAAAAGTCATGGGAGTTGCAAATTTTATTTGTGGGGGAACCCTGCTTAGCCCTATAACTCCCATGTTGCCATATGACAACATGGGAGTTAAAGGGCTAAACCTGATTACATGCATCAATTTGTAACGAATCGCATATTACACTACATGTATTGAAAGTTAGTGTTAGCTGGCCAGGCAATCAATCAGATACAAACTAGTCATATAATGATGCTCATAAAAAGTCATATAAGGAAATCTATTTTAATATGGCTATCAAGGAATGCCTTTCTATAGAAATCGGATATAACGGAAAATCAGTACAGCTACACAGTATCACCTTGTCCATGGTAACAGTTTAGCTATAGAACGTTTTGCCAAACGAAGCATACCGGTTGTATTATACCTGGATTTTTCCCGTTCCCGAAAATTTCGTTTTATCCGGTTTTGGATGTGTTTTGTTCTGCCATATTAAATTATATTCTTACCCCGTTTCACAAACAAGTGCCATTTTTGCGGTTTGTAAACTTGTGTTTATTGCATCTGCTTTAATCTTTTCGAATTACATGTATATGATCTTGAAGCACGCTTATAGTCAGTTAAAACCAGCTATTTCTTGTAAGTTATCAGGTTTAATTATCTTACATTTGTTTGCTCATATTATGTAGTTTACCGTGAATTTTTATTATCTCTGAAATGTACGTGCTATTGTCATTGCTTAGCTAATATGAAATGTAGTTTGTTTATTGGTGAAAAACTAAAAATGTGAATTTAGACAATGCCATTTTTTCAAATAATAATAATTATAAAAATGAAATAATAAAGACATCAATAAGAATTATCCAAAATAAAAACTATTAAGCAAACGTAATTTTGCTACCAAAACAAAATGTTTTTTTTTTCAAATTTTTTTGTAAACCAAATACATGTACTTTGGATATTGAAATTGTGCCCATATTTCCTGACATCCAGATTGAATAACATGTATCTTCATACAAACACATTGTATTGCAGAAGTTAAATTAAGAGCTAATGGTGTTAATTTTCTTTTAACCCTTCCTTCTGCTTTCAATCCTTGGTAATTCCATAACATATTTACACTGGTTTTAAGTACTGGAGATGAGAGTAATTTCCATTTTACTTTGTAACGTAAACCGCATAGCAATTAGCATAGTTACATGTATAAGTTGTAGTTGATTTTGGCACGGTGTATATGGCAATGTAGGTCTGGTCCGGACGGTTGCGAATAGCATAGAAGTGATGCGAATCAAGGTTTTGGTACGCTATTGCGTTCCCAATTTGAACTCTTGTTCTAGTTTATTAATCTGTGCATTATGAAAATTCCTGTTTATTATACACGAAGCTATGTTTCAAGATACTGATGTTGTGTAAGGACATCTTCCTTTCTTTGCATGACATAATCGTTGATAGATATTTTTAAAATATTTGTTCCTCAGAAAAAATATACAAGGGGTAAGTTTTTAATATCAGTGTAAATATGGGACGCAGTCGACCTTATTTTGTTAAATTAATAAATAAAAATTACTTTTGAATTTCGAAGGTGTATTTTAGGATAAAGTTTTTGACGCAATATACCCACGAAATTTTAAAATAATTCTTATTTCTTAAATTAAAAAGTATCTGAACACTTTCATAAAAAATAGATTGATTGTGTCCTAGATATTAGAGAATTTTTTTAAAATTCATTTTATTTTAAAATGTGTATTTCAATTAATAGAAGCTGGGCTAGCTAAAAAGTTTCCCCATATAGGTGGTTGTGTAGATCGTCAACTTCATGACTTTTATCGGCACCAATTGAAGCCACTTAATAGCATTTTAATTACACATGATTTCAAAATGTTTAGTTTTCAGAAGCTAAAATTTATTTTGAAAATTGTAAGCTTATTTCAGATTTTTTTAAATTCGTGAATGAAGGGAATCACACGGTTTCCCGTCCAAGACTCCGTAACCTTTTAGGCCACGCCCTCGATAAATATTCAATGACGAAAAACGTTGCGTATACGGACGACGTTTGGTTTTTGTTTTCAAAAATGATAAAGATTGGAAACTACGTCAACGTAATTTTCCTAGAAGAAGAAAAAAAAATACAAAACAACAAGAATGGCAACGAAATAATTTCGGTTTAATGGCGTGTGCCGCAAGGTTATGACGTCAAAGTTAACGTCATCGGTGCAGCCTTCGCGCTTTAGTGTCGAACCTTGTGATTGGCCAGTTCGTGACACACCCTCTACTGAGGCTACCTAAGCGACCAATGGGAGCGATCGACACATTGCCTCTGGTTGAAGAAGTAGACGTAGGACGCCGGCAGGCAGAAGTCCTCTTCGCCTCTGTCATGGCGATCGTACCGTGCCAACAAAAGCTGTCTAGGCTGTTTGTAAACCGAGAAACAAGAGGAAAACTCCGCTCTTTAGCAACATTAATCGGCAGACAACATCACAACCAGGTATTTGTTGACATTTATTCAATAATTCGTTCGAAATTCAATGGTTTTGGTGATCCGGTCCTTCGTCATAGAACGTGTTTGTCAGCTGACTGGAATGAATGAACCTCCTTTGGCTTTTGAAAGATTCTTGAAAATTATAACAAACTAATTTGAAAAAAAATCGTTGATTTGAAACAGTTTTCATCGATTAAATCCGTCACCGTGATCGCGACCTTAAAGCGCAGCTAAAGAATCACTTGATTCTGTGCCAAAAAATGCTGGTGTTGCGTAAGCCTAACCCTGTACTGGGTTCTACAGGAATTTACCGCCGCTTCTGTTTCGGGTTGCCGAAAAAAAAAGGCGGATCGGTTTGCTTTCATTCAGAAATGAGAACTATTAATAGACGTTTTTTAGGTTCTAGTTTCTATAAATTATTTAGATGGTCGCTACGTGTTTTTACAAGCTAGGTATATGTAACCCTTTTGACCGGAATGCGATGGGTCGATGTGACACTAGCACGAGCGAGGGGCGCACATTTTTGGTAATTTTACAAAATTCAGGTATCACATACTGAATTTCTTGCTATCCACTAGGCCCTACAGTGTGTATTGGTTATTTTTTTGCTTATACTTCCAGTTGGTCCTGTTGCAATGCTTAAAATAGCAACGAGAAATAATTAATGACCTTATAAATGCGACAGAAATGGCTGTGTACATGTGCTGAGCAATATCACGGACTGCTCAGCTAACCACGTGTTTTTTTTTTGGTTTGCAGTTTTTGGCTCATTTTTTTTAAAACTATTTGTCGCCATAGGTACGTTCACGAATTCTATTTTGTCTTCATGTGGATAAAATTATGCGGGATGGGGTGACAAGCTATAACCTATTAAACCTATCAATGATCGGGAGAACTGTACTTTAATCCTCTGTCTGGATTTCTAGCCTTAAATGCACACCTCGATATAGGTTAGGCAAAGTTATCCCTCCATTATAGAAACCGAAGGTTAAGTTAGGTTACGTTACCGGAGGTTAGTTGAGGATAGGTCAACTGAGGTGACAGGAAATTTCCGCTCAGGGGGAACTCCGCACATCCATGTAATTTGGCAATATACCTCATGTGTAGAATTTGGGTTAGGTTAAATTAGGTTTGTTTATGCCTGAATTTCTCCTTGTGCGGAAATTTCCTCGTACCATTTAATAACCTATAAAATAATCTGGGGAATGGGAAATGTCAAATTTAAAAAAAAAATGTTTGATCTTTAGTAGTTATGTAATTAAGTTGTCCATCATGGAAAGCTTATAATTTCTCGACAGAATTTGGTTTTTGCTCTGTTTTTTGCTGTGTAATTTGATAAGGGTATTTATCTTCTTTACATGACATAGATTAATGCAAATAATTTGATATAAAAATTTTATAACAAAAATTACATAATCGTGGTATTGAACGATCGAATTCGTTAGTGGATTCATTTTCAAATCGATGGATCGAGTTCCTCAGTATAGTGAGTTCCATACATGTATCGAATAACCACTTGGAAAATGAATCTTTCAGTCTAATCAATTATTTACTGGGAAGTAGCATTGTTTTTTTACTGTTATTCGTTTCATGGTTGAGAAAGAAAGCTTATACCTATTTTTGGACACTAAAATTGGCCGTGTACTAGTTTCAGCAGTTCGCTGCTATAGCTTTACTAAATTTATGCCAATATTTATTGTTTAATGATGTACAGTAGCCTATGCTTATACAGGTACACTTTACAGCATACACATGTTTGTCAAAGTTAGAATCATTATTTTTGTGTGCATTCTCTATATTTATCAATTCTAAGTCGTGCACACATTGTATAAAATATGTAAACGATTTTTATTAATTATTAATTTGTGATTATTATGAATTTTAAGTTAGTTATTTTAAAAATATTTTAAAATGGGACTAAAATTTCATAATCATGGAATGCAGGAAACACTTATCGATGTAATCGATATTGAATTCATTGTTTTAATTACAGTACCGATGTCGTTACCATAGTGCCAATCGCTTTGAAAAATGCTATAGTTGCTTGATTTATTTAGCAACAAAATTATTCAGGGATATAAAAATCATAAATTCTTATATTCGATGTTTAATTTCAATCAGCTAAAATAATGAAAATTGAGTCTTTTCATATATGAAGTAACAAATATAAGATGTTAAAAACAACATAAGTGGAATTGGTTTGGATTTGTTGTCTTCAATGACTGATGTGTTTTAAAGTTCTAAGAAATTTCAGATTTCTCAGATATCTAATAGTAGAGGAAAATCTTATATTATTTGTCTTGACCCGAATTTTGACCAGTAAAATCCATAGAATGTACATGTATAGCCTCGAAGGGGTTACTTACCAGTTGCAGAGGCATTCAACGTTGATTAAACAAAGCATTCAAGGCAGACTACTTTTTTACCCAGTTTTGGCAAGGTTCGAGTAAAAATTGGTCTACTGCATGATAAAAAACGGTTTACTTAGAAACGGTTTTGTAATTTCCTTGGCAAGTTTTTGGTTCAGTCTGGAAACTGCGTCTCTTAATTATTACTTTTAAATTTGAAAATCTCATGCAAACTTCTAGATTGTTGCCAAGTTGACAATTATAACAAGATTTGGAAGAGAGTGGTGTTTGACAGCTACACTTTCCATTTATCAGATTCAAAACAGATGAAAAATTCTTTATTGTTAATGAAATTCAAGAATTTTCGATATGATGTCCTTTAAAATGTATCGATAAATATCAAATTTTCATGTGCATTTATGGAGTTTTAAGCCCCGGGCCACACTGAGCGGTTTCCGCGCGGGCGGCAAGCCTCAAAGGCTTATTCATAAATATATTTCAAAGTTGCTAAGTGGAACTGAGTTTTTAAACTGGTTAAAGCTAGCAGAACTTAGTGAAATTAGCTGTCAACGCATTGGCTAGCAAACCTCAAATCTTACGTCATACATTATACATTATGCTAGATGTTGGTGATGACACATGCTGTCGATGGGATCAAAACTCGGATAGAGCCGAATTGATGCCAAAAAATTCGTGGTAATGTAACCTAACAATGTGATTGAACGGTATTGGAGGCTGGTAGCACCATTGCAAATGACCGCCTAATTGGAAATACACCATATTTTTAGCAGATTGGTGTGTATTACCTTCTATCCTAGCCTAGATCCAACCTTGAATTTATCCCAATCATTGAACTATCACTCTTCATGTTCATTTGTATGTCGACTTCACACGCTTTTGGCTTTAAAAGGAATATGCAAGGTCGTATTGATAATAAACTTTCTTTGGAAGTCCTTGAAAACCCTTTAAAAATCAGGGAGGAAAACTGGAATTTTCGACCTTTAGCAAAAGTCCTTGAAAATGTAACTATAGGTACTTTAACTGTTGTAGTCTTCTTGATTAACTCGTATGGATAATTTTGTCTTTGAAGATGCATGATGCAGAATTGCAAGTTACATATATATCCAGTTTGTTCTTGAAGATCCAGTGGGATTAACTGCATTTTTGCAATTCATTCAACTTACCTTATTGATCGACTACAAACTTTATCAAAGACACCTTTAATCCCCATGTGGGGAGGAGAAATCGATTTTTTTTAAATCATCCTCTGGCTTGTATCTGTAGGCCTACGTTGACTTTGAAAACGAAAGCCTGTTTAAATATTAGACCCCAAAGTATCCATGAAAATTTACGAAGTTAGTTTCTTATTATATAGCCTACTAGTCCAGGATTTCCCAAACTTGAAAGACCTGGAACTTTATTACAACCATCCTGAAAAAGTGAATATTTAGTAGAAGTTTACTTTAGCCGGCTATAGGTATTTTCTAGTTTCCAATGCAGGCCTCGACCTGAGCAATGAAAATTAAAAAAAAATGCTATTCAATAAAAATGGAAACACTAATTGCTCAGGTCGAGGCCTGCATTGGAGACAAGAAAATACCAATAGCCGGCTAAAGTAAACTTCTACCAAATATTCACTGGCTTTGATCTGAAGGCTCTATCGATGGGATTTATTGAAAGGAACAGCTTCAGTGAAAAACATTTAAGAGGGTTGTATACCGGAATAAGCCTTTTTTTATTTAATTTTGGAAACTGTTAGGAACAAATGGAATATTATTTGTTTAAATTTTTTGTTTATGTATATGTATATTCCATTTCATGAAAATATGTCTGTAAAGTTTATTATTGTAGAGTCGGGTAAACTTTACGTACATATTTCCATGAAATGGAATATACAGATACATAAACAAAAAAATTAAACAAATAGAATATTTATGCTAGGTCCTTGTACATTCCATTTGTTCCTAACAGTTTCCAAAATTAAATTAAAAAATGATTTAGAAAAAGACTTATTCTGGTATGCAACCCTCTTAAAACCGAAAAAAACAACTTTTCCATTGAAGCTAGATGAGGAGGGGGGAGATATATTTAAAACCTCT
>JAQGCC010004930.1:0-12296 GCA_034698905.1 Xestoiulus laeticollis
GATTGGATTCGCGCGAACTCGATCAAGACTTGATCTACATCAGTGCACTTGATTTGGTCGGTGTGAATAGAGTGTAACACCATTTTTGGTACCTTTTTTCTTAGTGTAGAAGCTACCTTTTAAGCTTTTAAAACTGACGAAAGCTAATTGTAAAAATCAACCTATTTTAATCTATTTCATAATAGTAAATGTGAAGTTGGGCATACTATTTTCACAGTATTTCGAATAATTTTTAAATACTTTTAATACACATCTAATTTCATAATTCCAACTCAATAGATAAATAATTTGATTCCAACCATTTTAGTAACCAGACGATCCTACATTTGTAATTGTGCAACGACGTTATATTCATTTACCAATGCATGATAAGGGGACCAGATAGGGAAAAGTGTACATTGGTCTCACTTTAAATTCCATCAATTCCATTAGCTACATGTACATGTACTGTACATGTATAGAGCAATCGATTAATAAACCGTTGTTCGTGTCATTTAAACGAGAAGGACACTTAAGAATTAGTCTGATGGATGATATTGTTGGAGGAGCTAATATACTCAAAGTATAAAACGCTCGTATTAATTTTTCTAAGGAATCCCCTGTAGATTGGCTATCGTTCATGACAGCAAAGCTCACTGTGATTGCCCACTTTAAGGGGACCATTCTTCAATGACCCGTACCCACCTAATTCCCTCACTCGTATTTGATATATCAACCCTCCTGATACCGTTGATATATTTGAAATCGAAATTTGGGTCGCTATAGGCGCTACTATAGTCGCCAGTCCACTATTTACGACCCAACATTTTCATTAGGGAGTGCCTAAGGGAAATGCACAAATGCAATGCTAATGTTGACCGTTGGTAAAATTACACTCCACTCGATTCACCCCTTTGGTGCAATGGCTAGGCTCTTTATACTGGGCCATGGAGAGAAAGACACCCCTCTTAGGATCTTGTGCTCGGAAATTCAACTTGGCTTCCGCAATCCGCTCATTTCAGAGTTAATGGACGTGAACACGTTATCTGCATATGGTTTTTAAGATAGTAAGGCGAATCACATTTAAAACGTAGCTCTGTTTCCGAATATTGCAACGACTCCCTCTGGCGTTGGCAGAGAATTGATTGGAATTGATGTCGAGTTAATTGAGCTCTATCAGATTTCATTTCGGGATATGCGATGGATTTTGTAACCATTTCCGAGGCCTTTATCGCAATGGGTGCTGCATGACAGTATCTGCTTTGGATCAACAATTAATGTCAAATGATCTAGGATTCTAACCCCCCTGTATTTCTATTAGCCTTTACTAAGAATCATGCTCCATTCTGAAGAAATGAACTTCGCTGTTGGATATATTGGGTATTTGTGTTTTCGCGAATGGGGAGCCATTTAGCATGTGTCTGGCCATGAAAATTACACATTAATCTTAATTGAATCTCGTTCGGTTGTCGCTAACATATTAGCTTGACGGGCTAGATTTGTGCCGTAGACTTTTAACAGGAAGCTGAAGGCTTTTGCACTTAATGTTTACTATGTGTTTACTAACCCTATCTCAGTCTGAAATACACATGTACTGCAATTTGAAGAGTTATGACATATAGGTATACTTTACTTATTTTAGCAATCAAAGGTAGTGCCTAATATAAAAACATGTAAGTTTACATTTTGTATATATACATGTACATGTATCATAAGTATTGAGTTATGTACATGTATGTTTCACACATAATAGTATACAGGGTGGTCCAACAGTTAGTGTCAACCCACTTTTTTTTTCTTAAATCTTATAGTTATGATAATTCTATTAATGCGGTTACGGTAAATAGCAAGTCACGTGTGCTCTAGCCTCTGATGTTAGTAGAATTTACATGCAACCATATTGTCAAATTAGGGAAAGGAAGATAATGGTCGGTTTGTAGGAAATTAACTTTTTTTGTCTTTATTGGCAATTGTTTAAAGTTGTTACAATGATGTATTTTTAAGAACAGGTAAACGCTGAATTGTAGCCACGCTGCAGTACAGTGGTGCACTGCAGTGTAGATTTCGGTTCGATAAGCTCATACATAACAAGTAAGTCGCTACACCGCTGTACTGCAAATGCTTAAATTTTATTTCATACCTTTTACTAATTTTACATTTTGTCATTAGTGTTACAGCTAAAAAGTTATACATGTAATTTGGGTTTACGTGAAAACAATGGTCGTAGGTAATTACGACTTGGTCTAATAGCATTATTGGATAGAAAACACTCAACCCCTTAAAAATGCATTAACAAAAATTTTATAACTATCAGATTTATTAAAAAAGATGGATATGGTAACTAACTTTTGACCACACTGTATAGAAAAATGGTATATATTCTTCATTGTGGGATATTTTTATATCTTACTCAATTATATTGCACATCAACATGTCGAAATGTCGAAAACGAATAATTTAAAAAAGTTTTAAATGCTCACATTAAAAAATATTATCTGTTGTTTTCATTGCTGTTGTTTAATTATGGAAATTTCTAACGAAGGTATGACACGAATTTTAATTATAAATTTACAAAGCTTAATTAGCCTTAAATTGAGCTTTGATAAAGAGAGATCTTGGGAGAATTGCTAATGAAAAGGCTTCTTCGCTCAGCGAGTTAAACGAACAAGACAGCTTAAGGGCTCTTTACCCAGTTCGAAAGCACAATGGAATCAATGAAAACAACCCCATTTTTGTTAAGTCCTCATCCATATAATGTACGTGTGAATGCTGTTTAAAGTAGTTGCATGGACAGTTGTGGAGGTTGCTGCGTGCTCTGTTAAATTAAAATCTGGGATTATAATACCTAAGCAGTTTATTCAGCCATAATCGCTTGGAGAAGCGATATTCAATCGACGATTGAAGTAAACATACATATTTATATGAATGCATAAAAATTAAAGGGCGAGTGAGTACGAAATTTTAAAAAAAAGTAGGCCACTACATGAAAATATTGAAAGTCATGATTAAGTATAAATTAACTGAACCTTCAAAACTACGCTACATAATGATCCGAAACATAATGCATTCCCATAGCCAAAAAATACTCTCAAATTGCAGAATCAAGGAATTACAAATATACTCACTGTTTAAAGTGGAGACAAAAGACAAAACTATACTTTTTGCCCTAGTCACATTTATTCTAATGAGGCTATTTTTCCAATTCAGGGTTGACCCAACATATCCCCTAGCTACTTGCCCCCAAATCACATCCTCATAAGAAAAGACATCCTTTGCCCACTGAGAGCAACACAAAATTTGTCTTATAATCTCTTAATACAGAACTGTCCCAACCATAATATAAAAAAATCCGAAATAAAAACCTCACTCAATAATAATCAATCAACATCGACAACAGTCTATACAACAAGCTTATCTCAAGTCGTTAAGTCAAGGAAGCAGTAAATTGTATTTCTGTGGCAATTCTGTAAATTAATGGATACACACCGCATCAAAACGTGAAACAAAAAAACGTTGCAAACACGCGTCCATACCGCACTTTAGGTTTTTGAAACATGAAACATACATATGTTTTTCGAAACATTTTGGCAATCCGCCAAGAGTCGGTCTAGATCAAAGGGAAAATGTTTTCAGATAACGGCGCTTCAACCAAAGTCCGTCTGCCATTCTATGAAACGAGAAAAACGATAAAAAATATTTAAACGGGCTTCATCGTGATTTCATTTATAGAAGGGAAAAAGAAAAGGAAACTTTTTGTTCAAGTTTCAATTGTGCATGTTTTTAAATGTTTTGTGTTTTGTGTTTCGGTGCGGTGTGTACCCGGCTTTAGGTTACCAAGCTGCACGGTATGTTCCGAAACGTAACGGCACAATATAGAAATATTTAAGGGAGTATAGCGCAAAAGTTAACATTATATCTACAGTGTACATGTATGCAATAGCGTGAACAGATTTAAACCACGGATAGCACGATATTTTATGAACCCATTATGGTGTGTGTAAATAGATGGAAAAACATATTCGTTGAACTGCGATGGTTGATATGCTTTTTGGCAGTGCTTGGAAAGGAATTTCGGTTGTTTTGATATAGTGTAGAATATACTGAATTCTCTGGCAACTCATAACCCACACTTGCTTTCAGGTACGGGATATTAACTCGCTTCTGAAGCAAGTTTTCATGACCCAAACAGTTAATATGCATTTTATTGCTCGCAAACACGGGAAACGAAGGAGCTTCTCTCTCCAATTTCTAAACGGCGTTGTTTTCTTTTTTGATAATAGCTTTGTTATTATGGAATATGTCACTGGTGTGCATTAGGATGTTAAACATTTATGTTTAAAACTCCACCCAAATTGAATGTGGAACTGTGTGTGCTGATATTATTAACTGTGGATATAAAATAATAATGCGTGGACAATTGTTTCGCATCTAGCCTCATTTAAAAGACAATTTATAGGAACGAAACATTCAAGCATTAGATGCATTTGCATACTAAAGGGCCAACTGAACAACAAAAAATTGGTTCGCAGAATTTACGTGTACACACAACATGTGCGTATTGATATAGGAATAGAATTTATCTCCTCTCATTATAGATTGCTAATTTTGGAGCTAAATTTTGAAATGCCAGGTCTCTAGGGCACTCGTTGCATAGGCGGCCATTAGAGGAATAAAAGTTAATAAAAGCGTAATTGTGTTAATATTCGATTAATTAGTCAACAAGCCAGTTTCGAGTGAAATTTGTAAGCAAAGTGGTTCTTATTATGACACGGGGCAATGAGGGTAAAACTCATGCCTAAACCAATATGTAGTGCAAATGAATGTTGACTCCTGCAAAACTCTATAAGAATGGCGCGTTAACAGCAATTTAGGCTAATGGTGGTGCTAATGTTGGCAAGCCACTATAACAATAGGCACTTTCAGGGAATTAATAATTAATTCCATTTTCCCACCATCTAATTTGTATTTGGACTGTGTAACTAATGGCTTGGGATAGTTGACGCACTTTATCATCATTAGTTGACCTGCAGTGAGCAATTACGCCTAATTACAGGATTTAAAAAAAAACTTATAAGGGAACGCAAACAGTCCCCAAAAAATCTTTGAAATTAACAAGCGAGTAGGCTAAAGTCTGCATATTAGGAACAAATTTGAAATGTTGGATCATTTGCCTCATATTGACACCAAGTTCCACTTGAAGTGTAGATCTTAAACTACATGTATGTGCTTAATTGGTATTGTATACGAGTGAATTTTTGGTATTGATCGCCATCCCGTGTGCTTACCTGCCATTAATCATTGATGTTCTTTTGTGTTGCTCTTAATTCCCTTCATAGTATGTTATGGATAGTAATGGATTGTAGTGTCTGGTCTAATACTCTGTATAGACGTGCATTGCGTATCTGATGATGCGATAACTCCAAATCAAATATTCGAGTTCCCATTGGCCACTCCAAAGCTTTTACTTGTAAGATGATTGTATCATGAGGATTATTCAATGCACGCATAGTGGACTAAACATATGTGAAAGAGTTACAATCTTCATGTACAGGGTTCATGAATTCAGCACTAAGTTAATGCATTCTTAACACTTGCAGTTTAGTTTTGACAGGTTCTTGTTGTGCCATCTCGCAATTTTTTTAACATTTTTCCTGTCATATAACTTAACATCTACACCTATGTATTTTTGGGCCAAACCTGAAAACACGCTTACTGACAACATAATTACAAAACAGTAATTCAAATCGTGTTTGCTGTATCATTATTCTGAAAACGTACGACTAAATTGAATTTAAATGACATCATGCATTTTTTTTTTGGTAGCTGTTTTTCATTTCCAAAAGATATTTTGGCGGCATGCAACATTTGAAGTTGTAAATAAACAAGCGAACCTGTCTGGAATTCCAAAATGTAGTCTGATATAGTTTTTGCAATTATATACTACGTGAAATTAACGTGTATTGTGAGCCATTAAATTTCACCTTGAAACAAACATTAGCTGTTTAGAAAAGCATGTAATGTTTAAACAAATCTCGTTGCAGCAGATAAATTGAAGTATTTTCATTCAGTCATAATATGATTTTCGCTTTTGTTTTGCATGTTTTCCTGTTGGGTCGATGAAAGCCTTGGTTCAATTTTGTTATTCTAAAACCTCCTTGCTGATGAATAATGAACCAAAGTTTTACCCAAAATAGCATTGTTCCATTTTGTAGCCATTCCTGCACTGAGATTAGCCTTTAGAATAGACAGTGCTGGAGTAGAAGCACTGAAAGAGATTTGCTTATTAATTAGACTAAGGGAATTTGTTGTATCTCCATAAACAATAGGGTTAATCCGTGTTCTTTTGCCATGGAAATGGACTATGGTGAAATATGGCACCTGAAAAGTTAATTTGCTGTTAAGAATGCTGACTACACGATTTTCCGAAACCACAAGTGAAATTGAGTGAAACCAAAACGATTTTGAACAATTTAAGGGAACGAATTATTTATAAGTCCAAGCGTGTTAAATATTTACGATGACCGTACTGCAGATGGTTGAACCTGACTCGACCATGGCACATATCCTTGCTTTAAGGGCTTAATTTGCGTTATTTTTACACTAGATTTAATCACGACAGCTAAATTATTTCTAGAAATTAGTAACGTATTATACGCATTGTTGCTAATTAATGAATTAATAATGTTTTAAAACTCATTACCCTCTGGAGCAAGCCCTATAATACCTGTAATGTTAAATTTTCAAAAGCCATTTTCTCCATAACTTATAAAAATAAATCAATGAAAAAAAAATGCATTAATGTTGATCATGTTTTGGTGCATTTGAAATAGGGATTACTTTGATGATACTACAACCTCTGAAAAACATTTATTTAAAAAATAATTGCAGGAAATAACGGAATGAATATTAAGTATTTTTTTTTCATTAATTTATTTTTTATAATTTATGGAGAAAATGGCTTTTGAAATTTAACATTGCACATATAGGGTTTGCTCCAGAGGGTAATGAGCCTTAATGGTTTTTTATAGCAGGTTTGTGCATGAACATGTACAGTATGCTTAATGTTAAGTCGTTGAATTTTAATTTTAATGGATTATTAACAATGTCAGACTGGTTAAATTAATGAGAATCAATCTAAGTTGGAACCCGACATATTAGAGGATCATTTTCTTTAATTAATTTAAATAATAAGAAACTAATAGAATTTGATGTGCCTTCATCTTTGTTATCCAATGATTTCCAAAATGTTGCAACTCTTTGTACCCAGCGTTATAAACACAAGGCTTATCTAGTACATTGTGTACAACACTAATATATAATGCATATAATTGGACTCGTTTAGTAAGCATTTTCCATTAAGAGTGTGATGCCCTATTGCAATTTGCGAAATTAGTTCAGAGAACTGCATGATGGGATTGAGCATCTAGGGACTAGTCTAAATGGTCATTGGCATGATGCGCACCATCTATACTTTCAAAAAGTAATATGCTAACCGTGTTTCTGGCACATTGCGTGTTTTCGGATCCAAGCCAATAATCTAGATATTAAATCATGCACTAAAGATCGACAACACTGTAGAATTCAAAACAGTTCCAAAACAGAATCCTAGATATCAAAGGTGTAGCCCCAGGCCACACTAGGCTGAAAACGCGCGATTGGCTAGCCTCAAGTATCTCGTGCAAAAATTCTTTTTTTATTTAAAAGTCTGTTGAGGCTAGCCAAACGCGCGTTTTCAGCCTGGTGTGGCCTGGGGCATAATCTAGAAATCAGAAGTCTGCATACATTGTTCTGTATTTTTGGTATATAATTGGTAAACTTTTTTGTACCACAATTATAATTGGTAAACAACAAAATCGAGTTTTGCTATTTACCAATTATAAATGTGCAAATGTAATTGCGTTTTGGTAATTCTGTTGCTGAAGTCATCCTTGATTTGCAGTGACTCTACACCTGTTTATGGTTTCCTAGCTTTCATTTATTCCGCTGCTTTAGGTGCTAGCTTGTACTTTATCGCACAACAAAATGCTTTTCCTATTACGTTTGGCTCAATTTAAAATTCGTCAAGAAAACCTTAGGGGTTCAAGGAAACTCGAACAGTGGAGAGATAGCAAAAGACGTAAGAATTTCATTAGCGGGTAAACAAGGGATTGCAATGCCACAGACGTGATTGTTGGGCTGACTTGCCTATACCAGAAGTGCTTTGCTTGCAGGAATGAGTCTTAAGAGGATATGCATGCAGTTTGTTTTATGGTCCATTTCACACCATCGGAAGAAATGTCTTTTTTTATTCCTACATCGAACACAAAAATACATTTTGATGAAATGCAGGCATGTGGTACAAGCGTTGGCTATGTTGGAGAATCTTACTGATGGGTCAAAATACTGTAGGTCACACCATCCGTGAAGAGCTGCTAAAATTGAAGAAAAAAAATAGCTAGAACTGTAATTGAATTTTGATTGGAATGCAAGTTTTATTAGGCGTTTTTTGTATAATACATTTTGTCAAAAGGAAGACAGTTTCAATACAATTGTAATACGAGTTCGTGTCCCAATGAAATCTGTTGTTCGAAAATCCTATTATCATTATCACTTAGGGCCGGTTGCACCAACTGAGGTTAAAATCTAGGGTTTACTAACCTCGGGCTAAAATAACTCCGGGTTAACCTCCAGGTTAACTGTTTGTGTTGCACCAATTAACTTTTGATAAAACAACGCAGGGTTATAGAACTCATGTTCCAACATGCAGAAAACAAAATTCTAGAACAAAATTCAACAAAAATTCTAGAATATTAACCCGAGGTTAACCCTGCCTACTTGCTGGGTTAACCTTTGGCTAGATTAACCTTAGGTTATTCTAATTAACATTTGTTGGTGCAACCGGCCCTTAGTGAGTTTTAAACTAGTATAATATACTTTTACATGCATATTGAAGTAGGCAGTGGTAACTTCATGAGTATAAACTAAATTTTTAGTATACTCTGCCCTTTAAAAATCTGGCACTTTACCCCCTGCCACATGGCATGATAAATGCTGACTGCAGGGTAACGAATTGAATTGAATTTTCATAGCCTTTACATGTAGATCTGCTAATATAATTATGTTGTAGGTTATATGGGAACCTCACGCAGTATACTGATTCTAATTATTGTTGAATGCTGTGGTGACTCCTACACAGGTTGTGCTAAGCTCAATTTGTGGTTTCCACATCGTTTCATAATGAGTGTATTTTTAATGTAGAATTCCAACCCGTTATGGTCCCAAATCTAATAGGAATATTATGGGTAGATAATCTCACAATGCATTTCCGGCTTGATACAATTTTAGCTGTTGAATTTTTCTTCACAGTGAGGTGTCGCATTATGGGCGAATTTGTTACTATAAACACGACCAACTAAAACCAAATGCATTGAAGAATAAATATCAACGAATGTGGAAAAAATAGAAAGCTGACATAATTTATAATGGTCATGAACACACAATTGCGCAAACTTTTTTTTTATTTCAAACGTAGTGCAACGTGACCAGTTATCTTGACAGCTAGTATTTATTCTCCGCACTTTCCCCATTATTCTTTAAGAAAGTCTGCAGTTTCCTTTTTTAACTTGCATTAGGACAATCGGCGTCGAACAGTGATTGGATAAAAAGTTTTCGGATATTTATATCTATTAAACGTTGGCCAGGGTAGCAGCTTGCTCACTCTTCCGGAATTAGTTGGTCTTCTGAGCCACCTTCTAACTTGTGGGAATATATAGCTCCAACTGTGGCTGGACACAGATAAATCGGTAGAGTTTATAGGCGGGACAACCATTGTCGAATGCCACTGTACTGGTTAGGGAATAATTGCATGTTTGTTCTATTGATTTCTGATAATTCTGATGCCATCGCATTATCTATAATCATTTCGTTGCTATAAGTCATGCATGCCTCACTGATTACAGATAAAAGAGAATCATCGATTTCATTATATGCAGTTACAATTGCCTTATCTGTTGGACACTATCACAAGTTACAAAGTAAAAACAAATAAATCGTTAAATTTCAAATATTACCTTATAATTATCTGTTGGTGTATGTCCAAAACCGGGTCACTTTCTAATGTCCTGATCTATTGTGCCCTATGTTAGGGGGGCGCCACCATAGCAGGAGGTTTTAATCCTTCTTTTGTCTTTGGGTCCTTTTGTTCAATGGTCAAAAACCTTCTTGATTTTGCCAATAGTAGGAGAAGATGTGTTGTGTCTTGCTCTTCTAATAAACATGCTATGTTTCAATTAAACTTTTGGCAAATTTGGATTTCCAGTTTAATTTTTCCACCATGCTTTACATTATCACCTAATCTTCAACTGTAGCATCAATTTTTGATTTATCCAGCTCAATTTTCATACTGTACCTATTAAGAACTCAAAATATACAGTATTTTGAGTATTGGAGAATATACAGTATTGGAGAGTTTTTTTCTATTGTTTTCTGGGGTTTTATTTGTGAGAAAAACCCGGGGTCAACCAAAATTCCTGAGACACACTCGGGGTCGACCAAAAGTTCTGAGACATACAGGGGCAACCAAAATTCCTGATACATACCCAAGGGTCAACCTAAATGAAACGAACCAAGGGAAAAAATTCTCCGGGTCAAAGTTCCTGCCGAGTGTAAATTCCTACTGAGGTTTTTAGTTTCAGCTATCAACCTACCCCCTGCGATATACATGTACATGTATACTCTATAGTACTTAAATTAAACCCAATTTAATACGGATGTGAATTGAACTTCATGTTAGTACATGTAAAGAAGATGCTAGTTTTAGCTATAGGTCAGTATACTAGTACATGTATGAACATGTCTGTTCCGATTTAGTTCTGGATTTTTTTTAGCCGCACTGCGCATCCATACCACTTCGTAATTCCAATAAGCTGTTCACTCTGAAAGTGGCTAACTAAGTAATGAGACAGATTTAACTCAGAATTTATGATAATGCGCGGCATACGAGTGAGTTTAGCAAAACAAACAGATTGAGGATAACAGAGAGTCTAAAATGGCGTCGTCGTTTCCAGTCGAAACGCAATTTGCATTTCAATTCAATTAGGTTTGATAATGCAGATTTCCCTCCAGCTGAGGTGGGCCATGAGGCGGAGCCAAAAAACTAAACAAAAGCCATCTATTTAGCTTAGTTTAGGAATGAGCAACGCCTCTGGCGGTAATGAGGGCGCTGCAGTTTAAGACCACATACCTTGCCTGTCGAGGTAGGGGTCCAATGAATATTCATTACGAAATTCAATGCCTGTATATGCTTCTCGAGCGGACTATTATTTTTATTTTGAAAATGGCTGAAATCTGGGCATCACAATTAAGATTGCTTAATTGTGGGAATCGTGGCATTACCTTTTCTTGCAAAAATAAACATTAATGTTCACTTTGTATTTATTTGTTAATGCAACTTTATCTGCATTGGATTTAACACCGTTTGACTTTGAATTCAAGTGTTCGCATTTTTTTTTTCTTATATCCATATCGTTTCATTGATGTTATTATTTACATTTGATGGATGTTTCCACTTCGCATCCTTTTCCATTATTATATCTGCAATTTATGGATAACGTTTTGAATAGTGTCATTTTTTTGTACTGAAACGCAATGTCCTAGTGGGTGTGGTGTATACAGCCTCAATTTCAATATTTTATTACAAGATATATACTGAAAGGATGCAGTTTTGATACCATTTCTTCCAGCTGTTTTTTTTTTTTGGTTTTGGGGTGGGGACACCTTTGGAAGACCTAATGCTAAATTGGCTACATCGACCTTGCCAAGCGTTACCCTATATAGTCAAACTAAACAACTGCATGCAGTAACACCATTAATGACACCCTCACAATTGATGTACATGTATTCAGTTGGGCACGCGTTTGAATACAGGTATGTGTGCTGCCAAATAGCCAGAATAGTGTTAAATAGAAAGTAAATTTTTGCTTGAAAATTAAATATCAATAATCGGCATGTTTATCTTGTATTCTGGATAATGCAGTTTCAGTGTAAAATGTGTACCATTTGAAAGCTAATATAATCGTTTGTTTCCAATAACGTTCAAAAGGAGTCCTTTCATATCTTCTATTTAATGGTCATTTAAATGTTTACTGTATGATTCCGTAAATGTATTTGACTGAAGGTACACTTGTATATGTCCATGTTTTTATTGTACCTAGTACGCAATTAATTCTGTGTTGTTGAGAACCAATTAACAACTCCTCTCCCTAATACTACGGACAGACTATAGAGTTAAAGGCCATTTAGCACTAAATGACCTTTATCTTTTCAGCCTTTATCTTTAC
>JAQGCC010004931.1:0-12295 GCA_034698905.1 Xestoiulus laeticollis
CGTCCAAGGAAATCGCTCCTATTCAAACTGGTGGCAACCAGTCATTGAGCGACTCCTAGCGGACGATAATCGCGGTCACCAGTCGCTCCAGTCGCGCCAACGAACCCCTACCTTTACGACGTGTAACATAACCGGTAAGCTTAAACGTTGGGAATCATAACGACCTGCAGCGCTACTCGTGGATGTTTTAGGAAGCTGAGATTGGTTGATCATTCAGCAAGAGCCACCTACTTTCAATTACATCCACGATGGGAATCATAACGACCTGCAGCGCTACTCGTGGATCTTTTAGGAAGCTGAGATTGGTTGATCACTCAGCAGCGCCACCTACTTCGATTACGTCCGTGAATATAGGCATGAACCAATGTTGAAATTAAATCTGAGCTACTCGATTTCGTCTCACTCTTTATGACGTGTCCCAATTAACCGGGGGTCCATAATACAAGGACTTCGTATAATTGGGGCTGCATCTATGGCTGCACGCATATATAGGCCTATATAGGGGTGTTTTCTGACAAAGCAGGCTAACCGGTTGCGCCCTCTCGTATTATCCTTTTAGATAATAATAAGCAGTTGCATCGTGAGAATATTAATGAGCGGCAGTGGGTACTAATAAGCCTAGGGTGCCGAGTGCAATGGGCGTGTTTTTTTAATTAGTTCTCTGAATTGAGTCTTTAAAAAGTTGCATGCGTCAATCAGGAAAGAAGACGGAGTGTCAAAAGGTTAATAAGTTTAACGAAGTGCGGTGGCGACACGACGCCGAAAGTAACCTTAGAAGTACACTGGAAAAGGACGCCAGGGGGCGCCGCCGGAGAAGGAGGAGGAGGACATGGGCCAACGGAAACGGAAGTGAAGCGTGCCACCAGAGGAGACCACATGACGGCACGTTTTAACGAGTCGCCGAATCTTAGTCTAACCTTTCACCTTTCTGAAGACTAATGAAAAACATCATGCATGCGCCTTATAACATGTCGAGTCCACCAGCCATGTACATTACTCTGTTCGTTATATATAGAGCGGTTCGTTGTGCTGGGAGGTTATGATATATATAAATGTATAACGGCATTTTGATGGGGACCAGCCACTCTGTTCGTTATACCGAGAGGCTATAAGCATGTTGTTGGTCGAGACCAGTTATACTGAGAGGCTAATACATGAGCAGTATAATGTTGATAGGGACCAGCCACCCTGTTCGTTATATCGAGAGCCCACCGTATGTTCGTCGCCCATGGCGCCCTCTAGATTCAGTACAAAGAATTGGAGTAGAAATGGATATAAGTTTACATTATAGCACCATAATTCTAGTCTAAATAACATCCTCCCAATACAAGTTTTTGATGTAGGGCCTAATAAAAAATGTCATCCTCAGGACCTCAGACCTATAAACTGTATAAATGCTTTGTGCCCCTGTCCTATATGCACCAATTGCAACCATCCTCAGACTATAAGAACCACATATAAACCACTCAATTTGAATGGCCACGGGAACATCCTTTTGTGGTTTAATCCACGCTCGGACAGTTCCGTAACCTGATCCTCCGACAGTGGTGTCATGGTCACATTAAAAAGGGCCCCTATAGGGAAAGAAAAAAGTAATGTATATACTGAATATATAGTCTATACACTTCATATGAACTGTATACGAGAGCATTTCCATGCAAGGCACCCTTCTCGCATCAAATGTAACCTAATGAAGTAGAGATGGGGCAATAAATCGCCTTAGAAAATAGAAATAGGCCCCAGGTAAAAGTCAGGACATGAATGGCCCTAGGCCCAACGAAATGGGTAATGACGATATTAAAAGGCATTCTGTTTAGGCGACCGAGCGAATATAAGATTCAAAGATTATGAGAAAAAAAAAAAAAAAAGCATGCAGGAGGAAATGACAGCTATAGCGCCATTGAGAAGCAAAAGCAAAGTTATGGAAAAGGGCCGGTAGAAGGAGCGTCACGCTTTAATGGACCTTCGTCTTAACAATTACACGCGTATCATCGAGTGGACAAAAGGACACAAAAGGCGGCGAAGAGGGCGCTACGGTGCGGCGGTCACTGGGGCCGCATGGTTGACCATGCGACACCATGGCAGTATACTTCAAAAGAATAACAGACACCACTGTATATCTATAGGGCTCTTGAAAATATACATTGCGCTTATTTGCAGGACTACCAGTTAATGGATAAGTATACAGGGTGTCAGAAATGCACATTTAAAGATTCACAATATGCACATTTGGATTTATTGGGTGAATCGAACGGAGGAGTTAGTTTTCACTAGTGTATTGCGCATGCGCAGCGGACATTGAGTGCACCTCGTGGCGAAAATTGTAAACCTCGTTACGAACACAGTGGTCTATGACAGAAGCACGTACCAGGCATTTTTGTTGTCAATGAAGCGTTTGGCTTTACCAATACTTATTTAGAAAATGATATATTAAACAAACTTACTAATTTAAGCTTTTAAATCTTTAGGAACAGCTATTTCTCATGAAGAAATACACATTCGCGTTCGAACGATTATGCAGCACGTATATAGATTAGAACATTTAAAAACATACCGTTTGGCGGCTGCGTAAAACGACAATAGATGGCGCTGCATCCAAGTGAAAACTCCTCCATTGAGATGCAGTTTAAATCCATTTGATTAATCCATGGCTATATACTTATTTTTAAAATTAAAGAACTAAAAATTCCTTAATGTTTATTCGTGTTCATTATAATACTTCGATATGAAGAACAAATCCAATCTTTATACAGGAAAACATGGTAAAGTGACCTTTGTATAGTGACCACTTTTTATAAAATCGGTTTTCGTGCAACACATTTCCTTTCATCATAAAAGTGTTGTTAAGTGACAACCTGTATACATCCATTGACCAATTTTGCCAATTTACAGGGTGGTCACTATTAGCAGGTTTAACCGCATCAACATTATCGCAACTTTAACAATTTTATACACTGTAATATATAGAGTAATTTATAAAATACAATATATATATAAATATAGTCATGCAGCTCTCGATATAACCAACAAAGGGGTTGGCGTTCTGTATAACGAACGGTACGGCTTCAGGGTGCCTTTACTATTTCACATTATATATACTAAATGTTTGAATATAACGAATAACAATTCAATGTCATGTATATAGGTCAGAGTCAATTAAATATGCATCCTGTTGTGTCATTACTGTATATATCAAAGATTTTAAACCCAATTTTAAGGACTGGTTTTAAACATTTATTTTTTTGAAACATTTCAACGTTTATTTAACGGGTACTCAAAATAATGCAAAATAGTTTTGGGTATATACACACAAAAAAAGTTGGGTTAAATTCAACCCAATATTGAGTGCTATATGGACATACCATGCAACATTAGGTTGAATTTAAGTGCAAAAACCCTCAATGCTGGATATATGTCCACAATATAGCTCTCAATATTGGGTTGAATTTAACCCAACTTTTTCCAGAATTTTTAAAAAATTGCATTTCTGGTGTTCAATTGAAGACAGAAGTACAATGTTGGAGGCAAACAAAAAAAAAATATGGCATATTTCAGTTGCTAAAAACAACATGGTTGTCATAATATGGACCATGGCAACAGCATTTTTGAATTAAAGCTATATGCTATTTGGCGTCGAGGCTAAATATTGTATACTTGTTGCTTCGTATATGGGATTGAAAGCGTCTGGTTCGATAAGTCGTTGATGTGGGGCATGCATATATATACCCATGGTATACGAGCAGGTGATGACGCTCCCGCAAGAGGCTGCCATGAGTCCATTGGACGAAGGGCCTTTTTTTGTGCGTTGAATGGTCCTTTCCATTGTGGTCACTGTCGTGGAACGGACTCTGATGAGCGTCCATTGTAAGAGGGGGGTTTCCCGCGCGGAGACCGGATGGGGACAGCGCGGCGCTGGGGGTTGGGCCCAATGGCGACGAAATGCAAAAGCGGCCCGATGCGCTCCATAACGCTCGCCGTGGGATAGCGCCGCTAAGTAATTTGATTTCGATGATGCAGTTTGTACGGCTTTTTGCCATTCTCCCACTTAAGATTAATGCATTTCTGACCCTTATTTGCTATATAGCTCATGGATGCCCAATTTCAATAAGCGGTTTTCCGACTCACGGCTGCAATTGCTCGTGCATGCGATGCTACTGCACATATTATTGGGGCTTTTAGCGCTATTCGCTCTAGGAATTTTCATCAATGCATATATACTGTATACCCAAAATACACGAAACGAACGGAGCGTCATATATATAGGAAACGACGCTACGCTTAGAATTTCCCCCATCCCACCCCTTATATTCACCTCGGATTATTAAACACACCACGTTTGGACCATCGTCTCACGTGCTATACCAAAACCTAGAAAATTTCACAGTGAAATAAATAGCCTCTGTGTAATCATATACAATTCAGGTTATATTGAAAACTATAATGCAAAAAAGCACGTTAAGGGTGTCCCTAAAATGCTTATAAAACGTGCTGTTTGCAGTGTATTGGTGAGATAAGGAGCATGTTCACTGTCTGTCATCAGAAACAATACAGAAATAAAATGAATGCAGGCATCATTTTGTGAATCACAAAATACAGTGCTAAATAAGCTGGCATATACATTGTATCACGGTTTAAGGTCGCTACACAGCAATGCAAAAGTGTATTGCAGTGCAGCTAACAACGATGTGTTTGCCCCACTTTTCAAAACATTGTAACAACTTCAGATAATTACCAATGAAGACGAAGCCAGCTGAATACAAGCATACAATCCTCCATGTTCTTCATTTTTCTAACTTGACATTTCGTCCTAAGTGTTACGGATAAAAAGTTATAATTTCGATTTTGTCACAAAATGGCCTTCGATAACAATTAATACCAACTAGGGTAATACCACCAATAAAAGAGCATCCACTCTATATAACCACGCACACACCTAACCAGATCTAGCCACATGCTCAAATAGAATTTTCATAGCTAAGTCCCTATAGCGATTAAGAAAAAATTGGAGTTGCACTGACTTTTGAGCCACCCTGTATATAGGTATCAGATCCCCTATGTCCATCCACTAAATCAACAAACAAACAAAACTATACCCTGTGGAACCTGATACAATATCGTTCTCGATTTTGCACGTTTGTGAGTATTTTACACAATAATACATCTATAGTCTTCTTCAGGCTAAAGTGTTAAGAAGCCCATTATACACGGTGCCCACAAAATCACACAAGCATAATCCTGCATGACGGGTATGCCAGTATATACTTAGCATAATTGCATGCCTAACTATAGCAATTTGCATTCCTGGATTTAAATGCGTCAGTCTGCATGACGTACATTAAATATTAAGCCATCATGCAGAAGTTAAATATTTGTCATAGAAATAGGCATTAATGCAGTACCTCCTTTCGCCCTACTCGTATATTACGTAAATTGGCGTTAAAAAAACGCCTTCGTCATTATGGAGTGAATTTGATGCATAAGACTGCTTTTTATATATATAGGAAACATGAAGTGAAAAAGATAAACACATTTGCGCCCTTTTTACTTATCACTTAACCGCCTGCATGGCAGAGAGAGGTATTTTTTGCTCAAATTTCCTTTGATTTCCCCTTAATAAAAAGGTCTGTAATAAACGACGCGTGCTTTTGTCAGTTTAATTCATTTTAGACGAGGATCAATTAAAGTGATTGCGGACCATCCGAGCATTAAAAAGTCAAGCGTAATTACTATACTTTGGCAAATGGAAGGAAATTACACAACTGCTGACAATTGCGGGGCAGTGCGGCCGTGACAATGTCAAAACACTATGCAATTACCCCATATACATGTACATGTAATGAATTGCATTATATACATCCGGATTGCGCCATTATTTTTTAGCATTTTTAAAAAAGGTTGCATTGGACTCGAGGCAGTTTTCTTCAGATCATGCAAAACACTCGACAATTGGCCATGGAGTTGTTAAGTTTCATTGGGTTGCTTTATACAATGACGTCATGACATCAATTTTAGGATGACAAAATAAAGTACACTTTTAATGACGTTGTGAGATAAAAACTTTAAAAAAAATATGAATCTATTTTGTGGAATTGATGTTTAAGATTATAATATTATTATATACATTCATAACACGAGAAAATTGACAACATTTGACAAGTCATTCTAAATGTTTAAAACATATGCATGCAGTTTCAAAAGTTTAAGGCCGGACGTTCCAAAATGGCAGACAAGATATAAATACTGTATAATTTAATGACTTCAGATGGACATTTTAGCCCTCTCCTTTTACACATTTTAGGAGGGGATCTAGGTTTTGACCATCTTTATATGTGCCAAAGTGAAAGGATGTATACATGGGAACCCCTGCACTCTGAAGATAAACCTTACATTTCTTAAATTTTAAACCTATATATATATATATAAATGCTTCATATTATATTTAAGCACCTAAAACCCTTGTCAAAATCAACAGCATATATGGTGTATGTATAGGCTACTTATAGTTTACTTTTCTGAATACGAAGTCCTATATAATATAGGCAATATATACTAAATTGTATACTTTTCAAGACAACTGAAAAGCAAGTATATATATTTTTCCTATAAAGTGTACTTAGAAATATACGAAAGTATATATAACATAATGTATATACAATTTTTGTATAAGTTTGTACATGTACTAAGTTGTTCCAAAAAGTTCACTTCGTATACTCTGCCAATTATACTTTCATTTTGATTAAGGAAAACAACATAAAATTTAAAACTCGTGCATAAAAATATATAAGCATATATTCAAGTTATTTCCATACCTTGGAATGTATTCCTTTTCGATTCAAAATATTTACATAAACGCCCCCATTTTCTTACGAATTTATGCTTTACGAGACAAGGGTATATATATAGGAAGCCATATTACACGAAACATCACCTTAACACTGCAAAAGACTTGTAATTATAGTACTAGTTTACCCTTTATAATGCCCGAATATTTCTGTACATAAAAAGCAATTATCCATTGATTCGTCGCATAATTTATATATTTTAAACATTTTAATATTGCAATTATAACTTGAACATGCATGTATTTTCATATTGCGTAATATATATATAGAGAGCGAATCAACATTGCACTGGGTATATAAATTGGCCGATGACTTTCTTGCTATATATAAATTGCAGAGAAAGTGCATTTTTATTCCCACGCGTTTCGTATATATATGGGGTCCCTGCAGGGCCTTTTCGCCCGCTGGCCGCCATTTGTCCGCCATTTGGCCAGCTCTATAGCACGACCCCAATTACTTTCTATTCAAGCTCGTTTTTGCAAATTTCACGCGCGTTGACGTCATTTGAATGTCGCCGCCATTAGTTTACAACGCTCCTTAGCCGGTTTAGGAGCCACCGGTTACGTTTTCACGCTACTCAATCTCTAGCCAATGTGTAACCCATGTTAGGTTCGTTAGGGCTCTATTCTGACCCATTGTGAGGAGCAGTCAAAAACCCCTATTATAGAGAACGATGGAGGGAGAAAAAAAAAAAAAGCAGCGCCATCCATCCTATATACATGTATAAGTGTACATGCAATGCACTAGTTCATTATATTTGATAGTAGTTTACTCTAACATTTATTCGTAAATGAAGTTCCTTTGTGCGAGAGTGCTTGTATGGATTTATGGACATTCACCGCAAAATAGGCTATACATGTACATGTAGCTGCATGGCATTGTAAATATCCGCTTAATAATTTCTACGATGCTCTTTTCAAGAGCGTATCACTCACAAATCGCTTTTAAAAAGCACACACAAAAAGAGAAAGAAATTGAAAAATTTGCAACGAAAGGTGCGAGTCCAATGTATCTTCCCAATGGCCATCACATTATAAACGACTATACGTGTCAATTCCCTAATAAATACACCATTCAGAAACGATCCAATGGGCCAGACTATATATTGCTATGGGAGTGTTATCATTAAATGCCATTATCGCTTTAAGCCATTGTGTTAATGCGACTCCTGATATATCCATTTAAGCTAACGTTTCGTCAAAAAAAAGAAAGGAAACCCTATATACAAACTCAATTTTATTCATCCACTCTTCAATCTGGGTTATTTCAATCTAAAGTTTATATTTTAAAAGCGGTGCTTACAAAATGCGGTTATTTGATATCGGCTCTCGATATAACGAACGCCAAGGGATGATGGCTACTCGTTTGTTATACCGGGTAGTCTGTTTCTATACATTTTTTTCGCTCGTAGATTTTTATGACAACTATACAGTTTTAACTACTACTCAGTTTTAACTATATATATTATGTAATATAGTTAAGGGATCGTGCAGCCATCACCGTTCGTTATATATCGAGAGGTATAGGTATTTCGGTTATATTTTTCAATACAGTGAATTTATATACGATTGCATTTCGCTTATGAATTACGATGCATGCATGTATGCAGGTTATAACTTATTAACTTTATATTATTCCCATATTTTACATGTATAACCAATTATAGCCTAAACATAGTGGAATGAATTACTTACTCCCAGTGGAAAAATGGGTAAAAACACTTTTCAGTATAACGAACGAATGTCCCAGCCTATTGGCGTTCGTTAAATCGAGATCGGTCAACACATTTTTCAATGTGTCCTTATAAAACAGCACTTATTGCTTTTACATCCATATATTTATACTGTATAATTAAAGAGCTATATAGGCTTCATAATACAAACATGATAACATGACGTTATATTTCGGGCAATACTTGGTCAAACGTTTATTTATAGTTTATATTTTCTATTTTTTGTATAAGTCAAAAGACAATAAAACTGTTTTTCAGGCGCGATGGCGCTGTGGGATGATTTTAATGAGGTTCTCAACATAAAAGGTCTTAACAGCTGGTAATAATATCAAGGTGAGTTACGGTATATAGTTTAAGCGTGATTTAAGGTTGCTTTGTTATAAACAGTAACATCCACCGCCTGTCCGAATCTGATTTGTTCGGTGATATGAGAAAACTTCATCGTGCATGCGCTTTTTTACCCTGCCCTGGGAAAAGCAATTTCTCACAATGTCCATTGTTTTTCAGAAGCTTTAATTCATAAAAGAAGACGTGTTTTGTGGGTTTGCGGCTATAATAAAACGCTTTGTGTTTTCAAAATGACAATATAACGCATTCCCATTTATCTTTAGAAAACCGTGCTCATAAACACTCGAGCGGTTAACTCATGACATGGAGAAATAATACGAGTGTTATTATACTTTAAATTGGACCGTAAACATAAAACGATATGCTTATACGCGTCTACTCACGCAGACAGCTTAATATAAACAATACATTTTCATTCGTTATTATATTATACTCTACACTTTCCTATAAACTTAATCCTAAACTTCAAAACGCGATATATTACCTAATTTAGTTTAATATATAAGTTGCGTGGAATATTATTACTCCATACAATTACAATATTTAATTTTGTTAGCATAATGGTCATATAATGATACAGCACTAATATTTTAAGGCGATTTAAATGTATATTATATAATGTATCATATATACAAGTCACTTTTTAATCCATCCAATTAATATCCTATACTTTCAAATCAGGCTGATTAATGTTGCAATCTGCATCCATGCATTTTCTAATTTTATTTAAATATTTTTGCTATAATGTTTCAATAACCATTTCAATGGAAAGTATGCTTCTTTTTTATGTAATCACCAGTTGGGTTAGGTTAAGATATTTCAAAATAATTAATGTTGGTGCATGGTCACATGAAAAACAATTAGCCTATATATAGGACCTGTATACCCATTAGAATTGGCCGAATTAAAAGGTATAGGTTTTGACTTAAAAATGCAATTATTCGAGTCTGATCTTTAAAAAAAAAATAATCGGTCGATACCCAAAAAGATTTTATTTCATTAAAAAGTATTAAAAATTACACTTGCTAAATTTATAAAATATATTAAGTGACGAGTTGAAATACACATGCCCTTTATTATATGCAAACATATTAAATAGTTTGGTTATAGGCCCACTGGGAGTCCTCTTCCACATGCCCTTTGATAAAGCAATGATGTCGAGTTTAATAGCTCTAGGCTATACATAAATATCCTCGATTGTATACATGTATACAACTCTGATGTGTATATAATGGTATCAGAGAACGTTGTTCCAACAGCATATAAATAAACAGCAAGTTTATACTCTGAATAGCTCGTTTTTGGCATATATATAAATACACGTATAAAGTATAGCAAGTGGCTCTTTAAATTATGGGGAAAACGAAAAGCATTTAATACCATTCACACTGCATGTGTTTATACATTGAATGAAAGCATCATGAAAAGGGGGGATAAAAAGGTTCGGAATTAAACTAGACGTAACGTTATTGCCACGCGTGCCAATGATTGAAAATAAGCAAATAGCGAGCCACCAAACCTCCTTGAGGTGGGCACCAAAACACAATATCCTATATATATCTATAATCCATAGTATACCTCTTTTAACTATAATCCTCTATAACCTCTTGTATAGTTTGTAAAACATTTCAGGCCTGACCTTGGAGCAATAGCGATTATTAACCTTTCATCACCCCCCTCTTACCTAATAACCTCTACTATAGTTAATATACTGTAAACCTCGTAAATTCACATTTGCTCTTTTTGCATGGTAAAACAATTCCTCAAATGCAGTCATGCTTTCCAATTGGTAGAAATTCAGGTTGTATTTCTTTTTATAAACCCTCCTATCGTATACACGCAATTAGGAATAAATGATAATTTGTATATATAAAACCAATTTCAGAGTGCTGAAAACAGTATAGGCAAAATGTCTGCAAGAATGCATGCAATGATTTGCATGGGCTTCAAGAAGAAGTGTATTTTGGCATATATGATAGGGAGGTGCCCAAGTACGGAGGTTGTGGTGTGTGCCATTGGGTTATATAGAGGTGGCGTTTCGTCGTTTAATTGAAAAGTCGCGAAATAATGGTTTGATTCGGATGCAAAACTTTGTGCTCCCAAATGCCTCGCTATATATATATATATCCGAACTTTGGATTTTCATTGGGGAGGCCATATATATACATATAGGAAAAAAAAAGGAAGGGATTTCGATTTTGTTCGAGTAAAAGCACAAAAGCCCTCGCTATTTTATTTGGTGATTTCATGGCTTGTATTTCTCCCTGGCGAGTGTTTCAAGCTGCTAGTCTCATTACGGAGGTGATAAAATCGCTCTTTATGCAAACCCGTGTATTAAGGGGCGGCAAAGGGCGCCTAATATCCCATGCAAATGCCAAATTGAAAACCGAAACAGCTGAAAATAACCCTTGGCTTTATACGAATTGAAAAAAAAGCTAATAAATATATCCATGCCCATGCATGCAGCTTTTATTTTGTCTTCTATATAAAGCGTTGCAAATGCAAATGTCCTTATACATGTATACACACACTTATAGCGAGGGCTTGAATTATTTATACCCGTGGAAACGATGTTTTGGGGCCTTAAAACCATTTAACTTAAAGCTTTTATTTTTCCTAAAAAAATGCTTCAATCTAAACACCTTTGTATGTATACGCGAGGGGGCATCGGACGGGTTTTTACGAATTCAAACTGTGATTACACGATAAATACATTGTATATACATGTACATGTGTATACACCATTCTCAAACATTCGTTTAAAATGGAAACTGCTTAACACCGGATGAGATTTCGCAGTTTTCACTTTCCCCCATTCACCCATTTACCAAATTGTAATACGGTATATATACACAATGACACGTCACATGGAAGTACATTGTATATGATTATATTTTACAAAAATGTCATCCAATTATTAAAAGTTCACGTTTCAGCCTGGTTAATATGGTTACTGTTTTTCTACAATTGATTTAGTCGAGCTATATAAGTTATACATAAAATAAAAATAGAAGTAAGATAGGACACTTCTATATAAACTTAATTTTCATTATTTCTCATTACCAATTTATTACACGGTATATATAATGTAGAAATTAGTGCATTTTAAATTAAACGTGTATAAGTTATGTATCTAAAAATTTTATGATAAGCTTATGACATGATTTCTACAAGTGGGTTTTAAGAAATGCATAAAATTTATTATATAAGCTTATATAAATTGTAATACATTGTATTTGCGAAATTGACACGTGCATGCACTCATAGGCGGCTTTCGTGGCTTAATATAATGACAGCTATTGGCGACGCAAAGATTACGCGCGCGCCCCCTGGCGGCGGACCGCCGAAGCTTCCGAAATCAGACACTTGCACC
>JAQGCC010004932.1:0-12295 GCA_034698905.1 Xestoiulus laeticollis
TATAACAAGTAGTTTTTTTTAAAGTATGTATCAAAATTTCCCTCATAGCAATACATGCAGTTCAGTTCCCCCTTAAGCAAAAAGAAAGGTTTGGAGGAATTCAATTTTCTATTTCAACCATATTAAAAAAAATGATGTTGAAACAATTTCTCTCCTTTTACTTGGATGTACTAAAAATGGTGTTATTCGTGACGAGGAAATAATCGTTACTTTTCTGACCAAACTCAATTTTAGTCTGACCCTTATTCCCTGATCACAAAAAAAAGCGTTCACGTGTATTGGAAAATTGGAAACGTCGTTTTAAATAGAGTAACGAAATTAATCAATACAAACAATGAAGTGAAAAATAGACGGATCTATTTCAATTGTTGAAGCCTATCTGGCTCATGGTTTTTTTATTTATTGTATTGCTAATGGGATTCTGGTCTGCCATTATTGTGAATCGATATTTTTTGAAAGCTTGAATCTCATTGGATATACATGTATTGTACTGTAATCAATCTTCCTGAACAAATGCTATATTGTAAATGTCCTGCATAGGGAAATTCTGGTTAAGTTTGAATTTTATTTGAATAATAAAATTTTCCCTCCCAATTATATAGATTTCAAAAAGGATAAATATAACATATTTTTGCTTATTAAATGCACCCTGAATGTCGCCTAATGTTGGCATTTAAATGAAGCGCCGTTACAATATGACCACTGAACACGTGGTATAAAGGAAGCGCCGTTACGATATGACTGGGTCATCCAGCTTCTAAATTTCAGCAACGTTGAGGATAGAAATAAATCCGCTGAAATGACGTCAATCGCAAAAGGAAATGGATTTAGATAGAACCAGATTTGGGAAAATTATTTGTGAAATGACACCAACACACTTAAAAAGCATTTTTCTGGAATGCATTAAAGCTTTTATAAGGGAAGCACCAATATACTTTAAGGAAAGTGGATTACTTCAAACTTATAGTCTTTGATACATTATTATGCAAAAATCCCACGATGGTGCGAGTACATGTCATAAAAGTTGACACGATTTTACTACATTAATTTTATCTTTCCTTTCGAATTTCTAATGCGTTTTTGCCTCTCCCACACCATAGTGCAATTTACTGATCTATGCTTAGTTTACTTCTATAGAAAAGTGTTGAGTTGGTTTGGTATGTTCAAACATATGGAAATGCGTTTTTTTTTTTGGCCTATGTTAATGGACTGATAGTGACATTTTGTAGTTATTTAAATTTCATAAATTTGTAGTGCTGATAATGGGATACGGCTTTTCTCTTTTGAAAATGATGGATAATATACATGCGACTTGCACCACCTGTCACACCCCTATTTTATGCATTACATTCCCTTTAGTCGTAGGATTTTTAAAAAAAAATGGTATAGCATATAGAAAGACGTTAAACAGAAATTGGTTTTCGCATAGTTGACTATAGCATGGCGCCATCTATAAAGCGCTTTTAAATTTAAATTTTGTTGGATTTATTCATCCATGATCAAATAGATGAACTGGTGTTGTTTCACATACAAGCACGGCCTTAAAATCACCCGAAATTCTGAAAAACTGCTGCAATTGCAGGCAACAGGTTTCACTATTGTGCATTGCTCTAAATGAAACAAAAGCATAGACATAGACATAGACAGGGTTAACAGGGCAGTATAAGACACAGTAATGACTTAGCTGTTAGAAAGTTAAATGTAACATGCATGCTGTGCATTGTGGTGTATTAATGCTGATTCATGTTTTACATCTAATCACATTCTTTGTTAATGGATTCATTTAAAAAATTACTTTATAAGAAATGGTGTTATAAATTTGTTACTAATTAATTGCTGTTTTGATTACCATGTGGGGGTTACATGTAATTAATATCTAAAACAGCGTTCTTGCAAACTGTTACCAAGAAATTTCAGAAAAACCAGCCACAATACCCGGCTTTGAACGATTTTGTGGCTTTTCGAATGCAGCGCCACCATATTACATTATGTGAGCATGGGAAAAGGGGAGAATTTTGGGACCGTGGACCCCCCTATATTTTTCTTCGTCTTTGGAAAAGTAATTTTGGAAAATTTGAGAGCAATTGGATGAGTGGATCAAAAGTTTTTGTGATACACACTATATATCCACATACATACATACGTATTTTTTTCTTTATTTCGTCCTATATACACATGTAGGTGCGAATGAATAACAAATGGATGATAGTGTTGAATGTAAATCGACATACGATTGGTAATATTTTCTGGTGATAAGAATTGACACAACAAACTTATAGATTACATGTATTGGTTGGATGTGAAACAACTTTCTTGCATACCATAACAAGGAAATACAAAGATGCCAATAGGAAATTGATGATATATAGTGTTGATGGAATGTACCATAGTGAATATATGTACCAAAATTTCACGTAAAACTGGGGAAAACCCCGAATTTCCGTTATGATTACCTCCTGGTGGATACATGTGTACTGCATGTATTATAACGTTTTTGTAAACTCTTACAAGGAAATATAAAAATACCAATGGGAAATCGATTGGAAGTACCACCACGAATATCAGCACCAAAATGGAACATGCAATTGGGGAAAAGCCTGTACCTGTACGTTAATTAAAAGTGGGTTTTATCGATTAAGTATAAAGGTCTCCTACCATCATTCCAGTTCTGTAGTCCTTGCATGCAGTATGCATAGAACTATTTTTTGCTACCTTGTTGTTGCGCATTCCAGTGTGAGTTTCTGTTTTGGAAAACTACGATGGCTTTTATAAGTATACCTATAAATATTCTGTACACCAAATAGGTTGAGTGTAACTGTTATTTAATCCACCATAAGCAAACTGGCATACCTCCTTCTGCTGTCTTAACGGTGCATTTTTATGATGTTTTTCCTCATTTCATGTTAAGTGGCTAAGAATATTATTGCTGTCTTAGATCACGTCTTAGACAAGTATGGATATTTGGTAATATCGACCGTGTCGGCATACCACGCCTGGATTTTTGCTCTTGATCCCATCACATGATGTATATTGATTTTCTTAGATGGCAGCCGATTCTAGCTCTCTGTTTGTCTTATTCGTCTATTTACTTAGCAGGAGTAAAGTACTTCTTTCAAGACTGTATTGGAATTGAACTCTGCTGTAATGCAAGTTTACCGAAACTGAAAACTTGACCCCCTGATTTTTGAATTTTGAATCATTAGTCATTGGCGTGGACTCGAATTTCTGAGTAGAAAATGCCATATACCGATTTGAAATATTGCTGGGGGAACCTCTGAAGTTTTTCCTGCTTGTAATAATGCATCAGTGGACACAAAATGGGGTCAAGTTATAATGCCATAAGGCCGAAAACTGCCAATGTAAACAAATTTAAGAGAATTTTTTTAAATAAATGAATGTGCTATATATATATATATATACACAGTATACATTTATACTGCTTAGGTTTGCTTCTTGGATTTAAGCTATTCATCAGCAATTTTAACAACTTTTGCTTGCTAATTCAGGATATTGCATCTATCGAATCTTTCATCAATGAAGCGCCATAGGCTAGTCAAAATTAGTATGGGTGATAATGCATGTCAGTTTTACACGTGAGATCATGCATAAATATATGATAACTTGTATATTTTTGTCATCCGATTCACGTCAAGGTCTCTTGTCTCACGCTATCAGCCCATGTTAAAAGGAAGTTCATCATTGTTTTGTGTTGATCGCTTCCAATTAATAAAGGGCAACCTCGTAAAAGTCATTTAAGGAAAATGGGAATATAAATTAATGTTGCAAAACCTGGTTAGTAATGGCCTTGATAGCTAAACATCACGCATTGAAACGTCAGGAAATTTAGCACTGATGGACATGCTCATATCACTGAAAATTGCGTGTAATAAATTCGAAACATTTTGAGATGGGCAGCCACATTGATTGAAAAACATTATTTGAAACCTGTCAAATTGACAAAATCATGCTTGTAATAGATGTTTGAAAGCATGTGCCATTTATCTTACTGAATTTTCGGTTAATTTCAAATAGAACACCGCGCCCCATAATGTCTCCACAAGCTCCAGAATTCGTGTAAATTGTCAAGGGTCTTGTTTAGTCTGCAAATTAAATGTCTATTCCTGTGTAAACGAGGCATGTGTCATTGGAGTCTCCTGTTTTATTCCTTTCCGTCTTGATGCATTCCTTTGGTTACATCAGGAGACATATATGCTCCTTTCACTATAGTATTTGTATGTGACATGAATGTGAATTGACGACTGCCCTTTTCGATTAGAGGGCTGGGATTAAAATAACCATATGCCTTTTTGCGTAATTTTCTAAAAATGAACAGATGCTGCTAAAGTTGCACTAATTCGTACAGCTTTGTTTTAACATGTATAAAGTGCAATAAATAAGCTGTAATGAACCAGAGAGAGATTTGCAAAATGTTTCTAAAGGCTTTCATGAGCTCAAGAGGCCCGAGGATTAGTTTATCGATGTTAATTCAGTATATACAATCCTAAAATATAATAGGCCTACTCATAACATAGAAAGAGAAAAAAATGTAGGCTATATTCATCTCTAAGAATTTTTGGCTTAATTTATATGTAGACTACTTGTAAGTCATCTCCCTGATGGTGTTCTGATATGTACATGTAGCTTTCTTAACCCTATTTTTATCGATTAATATGTGGTCACTACCATTTGACGTTATCTTTTCAAATGATAATGTATAACCATATTTGAGGTTGTTGTTATCATCAACAGTTTTTTTTCTTCCTCAGTCAAAGTGAGGCTATTCAACTTTTCAGAGCTGGTAGTTTATATACAGTTACTGTTTTGATATGGCTCGTCTCATTTTTTCATCTGCTTATAATCTAGTTTTGGTCGGTGTAATATGGTATTGGCTTAATACTGTATAGTGGTGTTTGTTGTGTATTCATAATGCATACAACATGACCTTTAGATGAATATAGAAAATATATATATCTGCCCAATGACATGCTTTTAAAATAAACACATGAGGAAGGACGGATATGCAAGGTTGTAACTATATGAATGTACATCGGTATCCGCTGAATTCAGGTTTATGCGGTTTAGTTTTGCCCACAATTTCCTCATTTATGATCTTGAGGCATAAACGACGTGGTTTGTCCTAGAATCGTGCTATTTGTAGAAGTTATGGTCTCTGGAAGTATATTATGAATGGAAAAGATTCAAATATTAATCTTTCCCAATGTAAATTTTAAAATCATATTCCACCATAGCTTGACTTCTGGACGTGTTATCTATTGTGGTTTTCTAAGGATGTATTTTTTATGATAACACAATTTTCACTCATTTGCAATGTGGGATTTAAAGTATGGAGATGTAATTTAAGTTTGGAACCTAAATATGCAAACTGGGGCACTCTAAACTGTACCATGCACATTTTCTCTTGAAGAAGTGTTTATAATGGCGGCTTTGAGTATGATTAATAGTTGATGACTAGGTTTTTATGCGTGTAGTAAGGTAATTTAGCATGAAACCCTTTTTTTGTGTTGCTAACATGCACCTCATAACTCGTGTAAGGTATATGATGCCAGATTTCAGTTACACTTTGATATATTAAAAGTAGGCCTATCGCATATGAGACCACCATATAACATTGCATAACATTTTGTTGTTACACTTTAATTCAACCCAATGTTGGTATGTCCATATAGCACTCAATATTGGGTTGAATTTTAACCCAACGTTTTTAGTGTGCAGTACTCGAAATCGATTTTTAATCACCGTTCAAATCGCATTGTGTAACGTGTTTACCTTGAAAACATTTGGTTATATAGCAAAAATAAAAGTGAAAGTGTTGCACATCAATAACAATTGTTTAAAATTCGTGAAGGAAACGGGTTAGAAAAATTGACAAGGACTCGTGTTTAGTCAGCCGTTTAATCAATGATAAATTTCATGCTCAAAATTATACATTTTCTACAGAGCTTCTGTATAGCCTATGTTAATTGGTTAACACAGACATGAAAGGAATTGACGTCAGATTTGCAGGGGTCAAGCAATCATTAAACGTGACCGATTCTTTTCCCATATTCGTGCTCTTTTTGATGCCTTCTAGGCACCTGTACTAGATTTTCATTAAATAGTACCGTGTCTGATTTTGTGTGTGTAAATAACGCGCATTAAATGAAGCGAGAAATTACTTTTTAGATATTAAATAAGACTGTTTTTATCCAGGGAACGTTATTTTGTTTGGACTTCTATCGCTGCAATGTTACAGAATTGTTTATGTTACGGTCTCGGGTGCTTCATGGAAATAAAACATCTGGAGATAGTGGAAAAAAACCGTATTGGAACAAAATAAATCCAATCTTTAGACGTGTTCTGGTAAATAAAAGTAATTGGAATTTGATTCGGATCCCATTTTATTTGAACAGAGGTTTTTCTCTCATTGTCTGATCGTACGTTATCGCTGCACTTTTCAATTTACTTACTTTTTTGTGTGCCAATATCAACATTTCAAAGACGAGGTCGCTATAGAGTTTATTTTTAAAACATTTTGTTGTAATTGTAACAAACAACAGAATTAAACATATATCACCTTTGCTGGCGATTTGATGTTTGAATGTGCCTTTCAGCATCGGAATTGCTCATCGTAGGCCTATGTGAATATTTAGATCCCATGCATGTTTAAGAATTAAACGCCTGTAACATGCACAGGTATGCACATTGGTTACATACAGCACAGCAATCAGGATTTTCGTAATGGACATGCAGTTAAATTGAACTTGGGGTATACAAACACACATTGTATTAACCTATAAGTTAAAGTTTCCATGCAGTCCAATAGCAAAATCCCATTACATGTAATTAAATAGGATTGATGAGACTTAGTGATACCATGCAGTGGGCCCTAATGGGAGCCCATTGTCTTAGGGATTTTTTATGGTACCAGTATTGTAATGATGGGATAAGTAGCATCTTAATATGGGAACCTTATATATGATCTCGTATACATTATAAGATCGTGCTATACTTATCCCATATAGTCCCACAACAATTAGGCCTACCTTAGACAATGGGTTCCAGTTAGATCCCATTACTTGTCTTATTGATCTCACATGTTTGCAGTATAAGAAATTTGGAATGACCACATTGAAATGACCTAACAATATATTATGTTTCAAATTATTTATCGTTATGTGCATTTCATGAACATATATCAATTTGACTTTTTAGTCGTTGGTTATATGCATGGATCGAATCTCAACAAAACTAGAAAAAAACTTTATAATATTACATGATATATGATACATGTAGTATATATTTGCACAATAATTGTATAAATAAAA
Organism: Xestoiulus laeticollis; assembly: GCA_034698905.1. Taxonomy (NCBI): domain Eukaryota; kingdom Metazoa; phylum Arthropoda; class Diplopoda; order Julida; family Julidae; genus Xestoiulus; species Xestoiulus laeticollis. Next base: position 7,326 of record JAQGCC010004932.1, read on the forward strand.
TTTGTGTTCAAATTATCTAAGAAAAACATTTTATAATGTACATGCATATTACACGTAGACCTATGTGAATTTATATTTAGTTTGTTTCACAGGTTTTTGTGATATACAGTATAACAACTACATGGGAGTAGGAATTTATAGTCAAGGATTTAAAACCATTTCGCATGATGGAGACTTTTGGATGTGCCATTGAAGCAATAAGGGGCAACATAAGATTATCCAATTCCAAATAAATGACAAACTGGAGCTGAAATCCCATCAAAGCATTTTTGCCAATACCACAAAACCAATTAAAATTTATACAAACTTATTAATATTCAAAAATATCCACGATTAGACTTTTGGCTTTGCTAACGATAGGGACTGCAAAACCATGCAGGCTGAAATCCCAATGACTGACCTCAAAGTTGAATATGAAGGGATTTATTCACCAACATTTAGTTGATGGTCAACTTGTTGATTGCAAAATGGAAAAATATCATGCTGATTACCAGTTGGGGTTGTCTTGCATTCATTTCTGTATGTTTTTGTATTTTGTTATGCTACCATCGTAGCCTATACCTTCTTCAGCCAAGGATAAAAAGTCTGATTGAAGGTTGGAAAGGCTTTTTTTAGGTTCAGTTTTGTCTTTCACACGCTGCGGTACTCATCAGATGAAACTGACTGTTCAGATAAAGGTATAGCCTTGTAGAAGTAAATGCTTGACAAGAGTCAGATTTGGTGAAGAGTGCCGCCAAAAGGAATTGATGGTGATGGTGCCGTGAACAATCTTTACTGGAATAAAATATCGCTGTTGGGAGTCTCTTAAAAACTGAAATTCTGATTGAAAAATATATGGCGCAGGCTTAACGAGACAGAGTAGCGCCATTTCCTTTTCTTATCCCTCCATGTCCCATTTAGCTTTATTTCAAATCCTCTTTACGTTAAATGGGCACCTAAAGAATGAAAATCTTTGAAGGCATTGTTGGGATTATAGTGTGCTACTATGGTAATTGACAATGATGAAGAAAAATAGCGTATCCAGGCTCACTAGGAAACGACTCTAAATAATTTCATAGATTTTAATCCTATAGCTAAGGCATTTTTGATGTTTTTATCCCTCTCGACTATTAAGGGAATTTCGTAATGGAGATTTTACAGTAATACGGTGGATGAAACCATGAAACAACCAAATTGCAAACATTAGGCCTACAGTACTGTACTTGCATTTTTTGAACTTACATGTATTACATAATATAAAAACATCTTCACGTTGATATTTGCTATGCCATCATCAGGACATAAACATTATTTATATTAAAAATTATTTTATTCAAACATGTAGACCTATCATGTTAACATTTATAATTTTTTTTAAAGAATTTAGAAAAATTCTAAATTTGTACGGTGGTAATTGGTTGTGGGAGATTAGTAGTCATTGAATGCCAGGGTTAAGCCTTGAAAATCGAGATCGAAGCTTTATCAAATTTATTGGATAATCTCAGTTAGGACCGTAAACCGTTGGACAAGTCTTAGCAATTAACCTGGGAATTTATCCACATAGTTTATTTGCATCTTCTTTGGCTTAATTTTATCACTGCAGCTATTAACCATATCCTTAGTGACTGTTCCGGACTTTTTTCAAATTATACTTTCTTATATAATGCATGTACATGTATACAGATAATAAATAATTTCTTCTTATTTCTTTGAGCCTACATGCATGCATATACATACATATACATTAGCTATTGACGTACATCTGAGCAAATATGGACATAACAGAAATTGAACCATTATGGGGGTCTGGGCAGCATGTTCCTAACATGTCAGTGTACAAGTATGGTCATTATTAAGACTAAAATGCCATATCATGCATGACCTGGGTTTTTAAATTAGAACTTTCAATAACAACACTGGTGTCATGCATTTATGTTTCTAATTAGAATGATTAAAACTAGTCATTTAGTATATATGTGCTCGGTTACAGGCTACATGTACTTATTCTAGCTTTTTTTATATGTTACATCTAATGTAAATGATATTTTAAATGAAGAAAAATAATGCGTTTTCTACTACATGTGCCTATAGTGATTTATTTAAAAATTTTCATTGAAATTGGACTAGAATGTATGGAAAGCTTAAATATGAAAATGAATTTTTCGTGCAGCATTTCTCTACAAGGTCAATTTTCCAGAAACGTTTCTAGGCACGGTTGTATCTGTATCAAGAGAGTATTTCAAAGGATTCCGCCTCGCTTACCTTATAAATGTATACATATTTCCATTACTAATACCATGTTTATTCAATTCAGAAATGTTGCGGTTGGTATACTGACTGAATAAATAAAGACTTGTGTGAATTGGCGTTGTATGCATCCTTGATTGTGTGCTTGGCGACAGTATATACAAGATATGAAGGAATTGTCAGAAATGGAAGGGGAGCGACAATGCTTTGGAATCATGGTACAGATGGCTTATAAATTGTGCGAAAATTAGATCGTAAAAGGAAATTGCTGCTTCTAGGTGCATGTGGAAAAAAAAGTTTTTTCTTGTCGTAATTGCTGTATTGTCTTCCAGAATTTGGGAACTTGGGATAGGCTTCTTCTACGTGCCACGTGATGTGTGAACTAAATTGTAATCGTAGCCGGATGTGTTGAACAAAAAAAAACCGACGTTTTTATATCTATAAAATTTGTATATAGGTATTGTGCGATGAAAGGACGCTGATCTTCAGTAATCTTGCAATCAAAATCAATAATAACCCCTCTAATGACTGCGCTGCGTGCTAAGCGTGCCCAATTTCCTTTGAAAAAGGGTCCTTGTCGTTGTCGAGCAATGTCTTTCAATTTGTAAACAAATCTATTATGCAGGAAGTCGCCAGCTTCCAATTATAGGATACCCGAGCAGATATTAATAAAACAAATTAAATTGTCCCGTCATCGTCTAGGAGCTGACATGCTCATCCTGCATTATACATTATATTGGATGACACCAAAGTGTTCAGAATTTAGAGAATTTCCATGAGTGGAAGGAGATTGGCCATCGTTTTTTACATGTAATATAGCGAAATGGGTTTTAGTTTAACAAAATGCAATTTAAAATTGCGGGGGAATTTTGTAATGGCTTGCAAACAGCTTGAAAATCTTCAAAACAGCTGATTGCAGTAAGAACAAGGACGAACATTTGGTTCGCTACTTTAAGACTAAAGCAACGGATATTGGGCGCCATCTGCATGGGCCTTGAAACTTGGATAATTTTGAGAGTTGAAACCTTGGCAGCCAAACAGATTGATGTAAGAGCCTTGAATCTCAGATATATACATGTACATACCATGCATCATCGTTATTCCAAAACGCAATGTGTCCCTAGATTGTTCTGACAGACTTGAATGACCCATATATGGACAAGTCTCTACAATTGTGGCTGCTTGATTCTGGTAGTGAATTGATAGCAAACTGGTGATATGTTGCAAATGTGGACATTAATCCCTTGATGGACATTTGTTGCAATCACTGGATGGATATTTGTTACAATCACTTGATGGACATTTGTTGCAATCACTGAATGGACATTTGTTGCAATCACTGGATGGACATTGGTTATAATCACTTGATGGACATTTGTTACAATTTCTTGATGGATAATTATTACTTTCACTTGATGGACAGTTGTTACAATCACCTAATATATATTTGTTGCAATCACTTGATGGACATTTGTTACAATCCCTTGATGGCCATTGGTTGCAATCAATTGATGGACATTTGTTACAATCCCTCGATGAACATTTGTTACAATCACTTGATATCACTTGATGGACATTTGTTACAATCACTTGATATCACTTGATGGACATTTGTTACAATCACTTGATATCAAGTGATGGACATTTTTTACAATAAATGTGTTGTCTTTGTATACACAAACTCATAAGCTATTTTTATCCTATTTTTCAGAACACCAATGAAGTCTAAAGCAGAACACCAATGAAAGAAAAAACTAGAACAGCAAACGTGACCGTGACATTTGTAGTATGCTGATTGGCCTGATAACTTAAGTCTTAAAGGTGAGTTTGTCCTATTTAATAAAATAAAAAGATGTAAATGTGTCGTTTCTCCCCTCACCAGGGTGTTTTGACCCGATAATACGGTATCGGCATCCTAATCATTCACGTGCATCACAGCTTGATATTGGAATGCAGTAAATTACTAAACTGCAAGGCTGAACACTAAGTAGCAATTACTTTTTTCTAGTTTTAAAAATGAATTTCAACCAAAGATGGTTCTGTAAAAGACAGTGGAATATCATGAAGCTTGATAGAATTTCAAACGTAATAAGATTGTGTTGATTTTGTACACACAACTTGTAAACTACATGTATTAATATTTTTAAAAGTTAGCTGGTCATCAGTTTCTGTGCAGTGGTTAAAGTGTAAATTAATAGCGTTAGTATTATACCAAAAGAGTGCATGTAATGATTGTATTTTCATAACTTAGCTTATTAGCTTTTGTGGCTAGTATCAGGGTCAAAATTTTAATTCCCTCGTTATTTTTAGGATCTTGTGAGGAATTTCCTTGACCCAAATGATAGGAAGTAATGCAGATAGTAGAATATATATTCTAGATAATTCAAGGATTTTGACCATTTCAGTTACGTACGTTTCTGTAGGACATTATTTTAATGTGGTCTTAGAAATGGAAGGATTGAGATATGCATTGTAGTCAGGTTCTTGCAAGAACCTTGCAAGTTCTTGCAAGAACCTGACTTGATATCCAGTGATATCAATTGATATCACTGGATATGTGGACAATTTGGAGCGTTGTAAAGCTATATTGGCATAAAAAAATGTCTTTCTATTGAAATTTGCAGAAAATGCCTTGATATGTTGACCCCATGGAAAATTCAAGAATTATGTTAAGGGGGAACTGAACTGCATGTATTGCTATGAGGGAAATTTTGATACATACTTTTAAAAAAACTACTTGTTAT
>JAQGCC010004933.1:0-12292 GCA_034698905.1 Xestoiulus laeticollis
CGAATACAAAATAGGAGCGTATACATATACATCCATATGTAGATATTTTGCGAGATCAGTTTGTTTATTGCATGATAACACTGTTAATAACGTGGGCTCGTGACATCACGTGAGCTCACGTGACTGATGGTAGTCAGTACCACTTTTTTTTTACTGCATTTGTTACGAATACAAAATAGGATCCTTATGTAGATATTTTGCGAGATCAGTTTGTTTATTGCATGATATCACTGTTAATAACGTGGGCTCGTGACATCCCGTGAGCTCACGTGACTGATGGTAGTCAGTACCACTTTTTTACTGCATTTGTTACGAATACAAAATAGGAGCGTATACATATACATCCATATGTAGATATTTTGCGAGATCAGTTTGTTTATTGCATGATATCACTGTTAATAACGTGGGCTCGTGACATCACGTGAGCTCACGTGACTGATGGTAGTCAGCACCACTTTTTTACAGCATTTGTTACGAATACAACTGTAGGAGCGTACATTCATGTACATCCATATGTATATAGATATTTTTTTAAAATGTGCAACTCTGTGAGTTTTAATGGCACTCTTTTAGGATACAGAATACAGTGAGAGTGAGTCTCGAAGTTGTTTCGTCGATAAAACATTATTTCCTAAAGTCTGTCATGCATCACAATTCTTATTCCCAACATTTATCACATGCAAAAATGTATAGCATGTCAAGCATGTTATTGACGGCTACCATCAGTGAAGGATAATCGAAAAAAAAAAAAAGCGTGGCATTTTGCAGTGCTGTTTTGCTTTAGGGAAACTCCCCCTCGGATAAGACGTGTTCTGAATAGTTTACATGCCGTAATGGAATTAGGGATAATTCGTCCATGGACCGCTTTTTTTTTTTATTTTCGCTGGATTTGAGTGAAAAATGGGATGAAAAAAAAGTGAATAAAAAAATGTTAGCTTGTCTATGAACGCGTCTGGGGAAGATTCTCACACTCATTTCGTCAAATTTTCTTAATTATTTTTTTTTTTTTTTTTTTTTTTTTTTTTTTGGGAAATGAGGAATTTGGGCATCTCGTATCGATCTATAGATTTTCAATTATATGCTGTCGTTTTTTTTTTAGAAATATTTACGAAAAATCACTCTTCGTCATTTCATTTTGAAAATGGTTGTTTTTTAGGAATTTGAATTGCATATAAAAGCATCGAAGTTAGATATAAAAATTTCTTCAGATTTGCAGGTCTTGTACTTGAACATAAGTGTGAGGTTTTGGTTAAAATGTGCGCAGAATTTGGTAAATGTGATGTTTGTGCCATTTAAATCAACTCATAATTGGGTAACTTTATACCCATACTTGTGTAAAGATTAATTAACTATTGGGTTATTTTATGGTGGTTTTCATACCCAAATTGAATACCCAAATTTAAGTTGGAGTAAATTCAAAATTGCAAAATAGGCCTTCAAGGTTTTAATGATTTTATCCAAGTATATGCTATACAATTTTAAACAATTCTATAGTTTTTTTTTCACGTGAGCTCATGTGAAGTGATGGTAGTATGTAGCTAGCTATATATATTGACGTGAGGACGTGATGTCACAAAGTACATGTAGACGAGCCAGAAAACGTGACTTGAGCGTGCGTGCCATCACGTGAGCTCACGTGACATGATGGTATATCAACATCTTTCGAATTTAATTAAGTATGTTTATTTTGTTTAAATTTTTTAGTTTTTTTAGATGCTGTTGTAAAAATCCAACGTGGTGTCACATGTGTGACAGTAGTTTGTTTATCGAGCTATATCACTAAGCTCTCGCCATCACGTGAGCTCACGTGACATGATGGTATATCAACATCTTTCGCATTTAATTAAGTATGTTTATTTTGTTAAAATTTTACAGTTTTTTTTTAGATGCTGTTGTAAAAATCCAACGTGCTGTCACATGTGCGACATTAGTTTGTTTATCGAGCTATATCACTAAGCTCTCGCCATCACGTGAGCTCACGTGACGTGACGGTAGTCTGTATCCAGCTTAAGTCTAACGTCGTATGTGTTGTAATTGATGTCATTGCTTTACATTACATTACAAATGCCATACATTACAAATACAGCCAGATCTATTGAATTTCCCTGACCATTTCCAGGTTTCCCAATTCAGAGGGAGCTAGCCCGCTGTTTTTCCCTGACTTTATAGGGACGTGGGGGGAGGGGGTTGAATATTTCCTAGCTTTGCATAATAAATAATTTCGATACCCTAATAGCAACTGCAAATGATGGATGAAGATGGTGTCCCGAATTGAATTGCACAGACCTGGGATTTCGAGTCTAATAAATGACACTAGGGATGGACGTCCAAAAATGGAGGGGAATTATACAAAATGGAAAAAAAAGGTAAAATAAAACCCCCCTCGACTCGAAATCCTGTGAAATTCTGTCCTCTCGCGAATACTATAGTGTGCCATGCATGAGGTTTCCAAGGGGAATATTCAACGACTTCTTTTGGATATATTGACAGGTATAAATGGGCTGTTTTCATTACATCAGCAGACGGTGGTGGATGGAGTAAATGGTGAAATGGGACTCGATTCTTGTCACCGTTTTATTGGTGTGAGGCTGGGTACACCCTAGGGGTTGCATGTGCATGTGGGTCTGATCCAGACCCCCTTTCCTAGCTCCTTTCCCAGGGGTAAATTAAAGGCAAGCCGGAGAAGTTAGTCAGGGTTTAACCGCCATGATAAAAAAAAAATCTGCTTGGAATATGAAATACGAGGAAAAATCTCAAAGTTTTTGCCTAAGGTTGTATGAGATCATTCACTGAGATCATTCGTTATGCCATCACTGAAGAATTCACTGTATACATAAAACACGTGTTTTAAGCCGGCACTGACTATCATCACGTCACGTGAGCTCACGTGATGGTACGTACGCCACGTGGAGAAAAAACGTAGAATGCGTTATTTATCATTGTTTAGCATTTAGGGAGCTAACACTGTTATGTCATGCTCCTCACATCACAAATATGGCCTCACGTGTTTCTTTTCTGGTTCGTCCACATTCTTCGTGACGTCACGTCATCACGTCCATATATTTCGCGTTCATTTATGTTCCATTTAAAAATAAATATATTCTGTTGTAAAATTAAATCGTGTCATCACTTGTGTGAGAACAATTTATTTATTGGGCGATATCACGGTTAAAAATGTAAGCTTGTGCCATCACGTGAGCTCATGTGACGTGATGGCAGTCTATAGTTAGCTTTACAGTGTGATTTGCATGTTTGCAATGCAAGAATTGTAACAGCAGTTTTTTTATTGAACGATATATCATGGTTAAAAATGCGAACGCGTGCCATCACGTGAGCTCATGTGACGTGATGGTAGTCTTTCGTTAGCTTTACAGTACGATTTTAATGAACTCGTGCCATCACGTGAGCTCATGTGACGTGATGGTAGTCTGTAGTTGGCTTTACGGTATGATTTGCATGTTTGCATGCAATGCAAGAAATGACAGTAGTTTACTTATTGAACGATATCACGGTTAAAAATGCGAGCTCGTGTCATCACGTGAGCTCATGTGACGTGATGGTAGTCTATAGTTGGCTTTACAGTGTGATTTGCATGTTTGCAATGCAAGCTAGAATTGCGACAGTAGTTTAGTTTTTGAACGATATCACGGCTAAAAATGCGAGCGCGTGCCATCACGTGAGCTCGTGTGACGTGATGGTAGTCTATAGTTGGCTTTACAGTGTGATTTGCATGTTAGCAATGCAAGCTAGAATTGCGACAGTAGTTTGCTTTTTGAACGATATCACGGCTAAAAATGCGAGCTCGTGTCATCACGTGAGCTCATGTGACGTGATGGTAGTCTATAGTTGGCTTTACAGTGTGATTTGCATGTTTGCAATGCAAGCTAGAATTGCGACAGTAGTTTAGTTTTTGAACGATATCACGGCTAAAAATGCGAGCGCGTGCCATCACGTGAGCTCGTGTGACGTGATGGTAGTCTATAGTTGGCTTTACAGTGTGATTTGCATGTTAGCAATGCAAGCTAGAATTGCGACAGTATAGTTTAGTTTTTGAACGATATCACGGCTAAAAATGCGAACGCGTGTCATCACGTGAGCTCGTGTGACGTGATGGTAGTAGTCTGTATTTAGCTATGTATTTCGATATCCCAGTTAAAAATGTGAGCTCTATATGTTTGGCAGTGTGATTTTTAAACGTTAGCAATCTCCTTTAGAAAATAACAAGGGGTAATGATATTAAATGAAATAGCACCCCAGATACTGCTTTACAATTCATATAATACAGTTTTCATTTGTGTTAATTTTTAAATGAAATTGGCCCCATTTGTTTGATGGCACGGAGATTTAAATTCGCCCATGTAGACATCATTATTATAGAGAACGGTAGAAGAATAAAAAAAAACACACATACATTACATCGTATAAGAAGATGGAAATGGCTGAACGAGGTCTAAATAAGTTACGATGAATTAATGGTGCTTTAGGTGTGATGGCGAGGTAGTAAAAAAGCCACTTTCAGGTAGGAAAAAAAAAAGCCCTTATTCCCAGGAGATCAATGTGTTTGTTATGCAAGCTATAGAGAGAGAGAGAGAGAGTCGTTAGCAATTCTTCTTCAGCTGTGAATTCGTAGGTGGCGCTCCTTTTGAACGTGGCTCCCCCAAACTTCATTGCTTATGCAGATGAACATGAAAAATTGAAAACCCTCAATGGAACAAAACATCTTTCTGTTGCTTCAATTTTGCATAAGCCAGCGCCGTTTGCAGGTGATCGTATGCATATTTGATCAGTAGGCAATGAAAATGCAGATTAGCTAGCCGTTACAATCAACTCAGTCATTTGTTATGTCTTGCCATAAAAAAAAAAAACGCTAGAGATACGGTCGCTAGAGGGCGCGTACATCTCCCCGCCAAACATTAGTGGGGTTGCACACCAAAGTGGCTTGCTGCCTGCTTCTTGTTTTAAAACCTATAAGTTGGTGTCTAGCATATAGCAACGCGACCTTGCGACTGGGAGGAGTCTAAGCGTAGAGTGGCACATTGTTTTGTTTGGGTAACTGGCATGTTCGAGGCGCCACATTGCGAATGTGATAGGTGCAAACGACTAAAACGTAGAGTGGCACGCTCGCAGCGCCACATTGCGAATGTGGTAGGTGCGAACGACTAAAGCGTAGAGTGGCACGTCGTTTTGTTTGGGTAACTGGCACGCTCGCAGCACCACCTCGCGAATGCGAGATGTGCGACCGACTAAAGCGTAGAGTGGCACATCGTTTTGTTTGGGTAACTGGCATGTTCGCAGCGCCACATTGCGAATGTGATAGGTGCGAACGACTAAAGCGTAGAGTGGCACGTCGTTTTGTTTGGGTAACTGGCACGCTCGCAGCGCCACATTGCAAATGTGAGAAGTGCGAGCGTCTAAAGTGTAGAGTGGCACATTGTTTTGTTTGGGTAACCGGCGCACCCACAGCGCCACCTCGCATATGTAGAAAGAGTTCGTCTCGCGGCTGCGGTGTGACGTAGTTAACCGTAAACAAATAGAGGTGAGCATATTGGTTTACCTCTTATGCTCTGCCTGTATTAACAAATGAATGATTTCACACCTAGGTGGCGTGCATCGTGTAGCTGGCCTCATAGAACGTGTCGTATAATTTGCTACTTTGCGATGTGATTCCTCCTAGGCACGTGCGCTGTTTAATGTTTCCTATCGACTGTCTCAATCAGGTAAAGGTCGACATGAATTTGCATGTAGCATAAATGTATAGAGGCATGCTATGCGACTTTAGTATGAAAGCATAGACACAAGACGCATGATGCAGATGCCGTATTAGACTGCCCTCTTGCGGTGGATTTCCCCATTCATGATTTCAAAGGACCAGACTCGTGGCAGTCAAACAAATCATCGAAAATGACTCGCAAATAAATGTCATGAAAAAAAGGGGAATAAGAAACATTGAATGGCTGAACGCTACATAAGGTGAACTTTCATAAAATCTCTCTGATGGTTGATCAATAGAAGGAATGGTGGTCAGAAGAGGACTTGCCAACTCAGGCCATTTCCATTTACGTGTGCAGCCATTATTTGCTTGACATATTTGAAAATAAACATAAAAATCGGATAGTAAAAACATGTCAACTGCATGAGTTAAGGGTCAAAAAGTCAATAGGACTAAGCCTGCAGCAAAAGAGATTTCACACTATTTTATAACCCTATAGGAATCTAAGAAAAATGTCATATACACACTAAAAAGTTGGGTTAAATGGTAACCCATTTTGTTGGGTTACTGATACTTAACTCAGTTTTGAGTATACCATAAATAAAGTTACGATATATGATATGATAACTTTTAGAAAATATATAAAACTTGTAGGCCTACTTTTAATACACTTTTAATACACTTTAATTTGGGTATTATAATCGCCATAAAATAACCCAATAGTTAATTAATCATTACACAAGATTGGGTATATATATATACACTCTTAGAAAAATTTGTGACATTAAGTGTTTCAAAATACCTCAAGGTACTGGTAAGCACCATTTGCTCGCAGAAAGGTATTAAAAACTCTAAAAGGTGCTTAGCTGACCAGTAAAAGGTGTTTTGCTTGATAATCCAGATTTGGCACCTTTAAAGGTGCTTATCTGACCAGTAAAATGTGTTTGTCTTCAAATCCAACGAGGCGCCACCAAGTGGTAGTTTTTCATCAAATTTTAAACACCTTTAAAGGTGCTTAAATTTTAATTGCAGATTTAATTGGTGTTAAACAAAAGGTGTTGAGAAGCACCTTATATTGTGTTTAAATGAAGGTGTTGATAAGCACCTTATATTGTGTTTAAATGAAGGTGTTGATAAGCACCTTATTTGGTGTTTAACAAGAGGTGCTAGCAAATACCTTATTTCATAGGTGCTTATAGACACCAAAAAAGGTGTCCTCCTAGCGGCAAGTCAAAACACCTTTTAAGGTGCTGCAAAGCACATTTTTTTCATACAGTGCAACCTAAAATAACCCAACTGATTTGGTTAAATATAGCAGTTTTCTTATATTCTTGGGTTACTAAGAAATTTAACCCAAAACTGAGTTAAGTAACCCAATAAAATTATGAGTTGATTATAAATGGCACTAACGTCACATTTATCCAATTCTGGGCTTATTTTAACCCAAAACCTGGGAGCCAACATTGAGTAACTGTAAGCCAACATTTGGTTACACTTAAATTCAACCCAATGTTCACCCAAAGTCGGTATGTACATATAGCACTTAGCATTGGGTTAGATTTGGGTTAAATCGTTACCCATCGTTTTTCGTATTGTGTGAGTCTTTTGGAAGCCACCCTGTATTTCGTTTAATCCCAGACTAAATTAATGCCAATTTTCTCCAAACCCATCTAGGGGTAATTAACCTATAGAAGGTCGACGGGCGTCAATATTTCCAGGTATAAAAAAAAATGCGAATATTAAATAGGCCATGGTGTGTGTGTGTGTGTGTGTTTCTTAGACAGGCGTCCAAAAACAGGCATTTAAAAAAGGATAAATAAAAAAAGTGTATTGAGTAGGTAATCGTCTACGTATTACGTTAATTGGAAATCCACTCACGGTACAACTATATAAGCAGATATCCGATGGGAGAAAAAGTTGGCTAAAACTCGTCTTTGTGGCTCTGAGGAAGGTCAAAGGCGTTTGGGTAATTTTCATGACGATAATGATAATGATGATGATGGCAAAAAAGGGGCAAAAAATACCAAAAAAATACACTTGGCTATTGGCCAGGTTTATTGCTAAGTGAGGATGTATATCGATGTGTAATGAAACTTCTCCCAAGTTCAAGCGTTCAATGCCATCATCATTAAAATCCATAACCGCCATTTTTTATAAACTGCCAATTCCCCACCCCCTCCCCCTCCCCCTCCATGTTCGATGAATGCAGGTGCCCTTGGAACGTCCTTAGGGCGTCATGGAAGTACCCTAACTGGCCTCAACATTAACATGTCTCAGGTGTTGGTGGTATTTTTGTTAAATTTTCAGGGTAAAAAACAGGGTTGCTATAATAAATCTAATGTGAAAATTCGTCTGTATCTTTTTAATCTGGCTATAGACTACCATCACGTCACGTGATGTCACGGGATACCGCTCAGTGACGACGGAATTTTACAACAGAATAATTTTATTTAAATACATGAAACATATATGTGCTTGAACGCGAAATAAATGGACGTGAGGACGTGATGTCACAAGGTATGCAGACAAGCTTGAAAATAAAAAACGTGAGGCCTGATTTTGAAGATGTGAGGAGCGTGATGTGATAACAGTTCGAACCCTGTACATGCATCGGACATGCTAAACTATAATAAATAACACATTTTACTTTTTTTCCACGTGGCGTGATATCACATGACGTGATGTGATGGTAGTCTGTAGCCGGCTTAATAAAGTGTAGCTCCAACATACAAAAACTAAAAGTGAACCTAATTGTACATGAAAAATAATTCTGTAGCTGGCTACAGACTACCATCACGTCACGTGAGCTCACGTGATGTCACGAACGCAAGCACTGCGTGGAAAAATGTATGTTTTAGAATTGTTTCACATGGTCGACGCATACACAGAGTTCACGCTGTTATCACGTCATCACAAATCTGGCCTCACACGTGCTGTCACGTTTCTTATCTCTGTCACGTCTACATATTTGGTGACATCACCCATAACTTATGTTGAATTATGTCCCATTATTTAAAAAAAATTGCTTTTTTATATTCTGTTGTAAAAATCCATCGTGCTGTCACGTGTGTGACAGCAGTTTGTTCATTGCACAACATCACTGATACGAATTTGAGCTCGTGACATCACGTGATCTCACGTGATGGCAGTCTGTAGCCAGCTTAATTTTTTTTTTATATTATTTTTTAAGATTTTACTCATTTTTATTGATTTAGTTATTTTACAAGACGTTATTCGTGTTAATAAAACGTGTTTAATTATTAATTGCTATATTTTTAATTTCTTTTCCATGCATGGGGCGTGTGGTTTCAATTATTTATATTAGTAAGCTTTTGATGCAATTTTTAATGTTTTTTTTCTCGATTCGTAGCAGCCTCAATTACGTAACACGGGGAGGATTTATTAATGAAATTTGCAGAGAAAAATGGGAAAAAAGTTTTATTAGGTAATAAAAATGGAGTTTACGAGAATGAGAGCGATGCTTTTATTAAATTAATAAAAGAGCAAATGGGCCATCTTCATATTGTAATTAAGTGGAGGATCAACTAATTTAAATTTGGTAAAAATTAAAACGACCCAAGGTTTGGACCTTTATTTTCATATCAAATTCTTTAATTAAGAATCCTTAATATATTTGTAAGTGGGGAAATGTCATTAGGCCAAACAAGTTGCAATATGGCAACACTGATTTCCTTATTCATTTCATTGCCTCAATTAAAAACGCATATCGCTTAAACAATGTCACCTACTCTCATTTTTTATTTTATTTCGCCTTTCTTAATTATAAGAAACTTCATTAATCTTTAGGAAATGGAGTTTCTTGCCTCCCCCTTAATGAAATTACAGAGTCGACTGTAATGTGCCAATTTGAATTTCCCTTGTCAAACATGAAGCCCAATTACAACGTAACATTCATTTTTATAATGAATCTTTTTAGATGAATTCATTTTTATATGAAAAAGGGGTTATGCCATTGATTACTAAACTTTATTTTATGAACACTTGTTTCCGTGTTCAAAACTTGAAATATTGCATTTCTTAGGACAGCTTGAGGAAAACGAATTGCAAATATGTTGGAACTAATTTAATTGGGTTTCAAATTTCCTCTAAATTGAAAAAAATTGCTTTTAATAAAACTTGTGCTGGGTTATGTAAAAAGTAACTTTTTTTAGTAACATCCTGCTTTTAACTTACATACACGTAAATATATACACGTATACACAATAAAAAGTTGGGTTTAATGGTAACCCATTATGTTGGGTTACTTAACTCTGTTTTGGATTAAATTTGTGTGTGTAACCCAAGTAAATTTATATATAGAACCAATCATATGTAACCATCAGTTGGGTTATTTAAGGTTTACATATGAAAGTTTAATATTATTATAAGTTGTCTATTTGATCCCATACAAATTAACCAACTAAAATTCTTCATTTAGGGGAACAATTTCAAATATTCAAATTAGGCCTACAATTTTTACATATAATTTTCATGAAATGTTTTTTTTTTCAGGTTACTATAAATAAAGTATATGGTTTTATGAGATACGATCACTTGGAGAAAATATATAAAACTTGTAGGCCTAATTTTAATTTTTGAATTTATCCCCACATCAATTTGGGGGTATTTAATTTGGGTATGAAAATCGCCATATAATAACCAAGTAGTTAATTAATCTTTACACAAGGTTGGGTATAAAGCCAACCAATTATGAGTTGATTATATAAATGACACAAACCTCACATTTACCCAATTTTGGGCATATTTTAACCAAAAACCTCTTACCCAACGTTTGAGTAACTGTAGTCCAACATTTGGTTATACATGTACTTAAATTCAACCCAATACCAAATGTTTGGATGTCCATATAGCACTCAGCATTGGGTTAGATTTAATGGGTTAAATTTTAACGTTTTTGTGTGTAAAATTGATTACTTTACGAAATATAAAATATTCAACATAAAAATGCAATTATTAGACGCTTCATTTTCATTTGGCATCGAATTAAGAATTGGATATTGATTTTGGTTTTCCAAAATTCTTGAATTCAATGCCAAAATAAAACACAAAAGACACATCAAAAACACATGCAAATACATTTTGGGATGCTTCTTTAAGGAGTTCAACAATGCGCAGGTTGAAAGGTAGCCAATGGGATAAATCAGAAGTTTAATTGAAATTAATTTTTTTTCTAATATATTCGAAGTAGCTAATGTGTAGAATAATATCAAGATCATAAATTCTGCCAATCATTTTTCAATTTTTAAAATAATCCGGGGTATAATCAGTTTTTTTTTCTGAATTACCCTTCAGGCTACCGAAATATAGCAAGACATATCTTAAAAATAGAAGAAGAAAAAATACGACATTTAAAATTCAGTTGCTTTCAAGCCAACATTAATTTATAAAGGTAGAATTAGTCATAAGCATTTTTAATAAAATATCACTTATTTGTGTGAGGACTTTAAAAATACACTTTTTATGGGAGAGCAATTGATTTCGTGTGTAAATTTTTAATTAATAAAACCTTAATACCAAGTTCAATTTCAGTTCCTGATAGATTTATTACGTGCAATTTCAAATTCGATTTAATTAAAATTTAATTTTACGTAAATTAAAAACAAAAATATCAAATTTAGTAATTAACTCAAATATAATTTATATGAAATGTTGACCATTAATAATCAACAGTTTTCAAAACAAGATTAGTATTAATGAAAGGATTAATAATTTTGAATACAGGGTGAGACTAAAGTTCATTATATTTCCAATAACATGAAAAGCTATAGATTTTGGTTTAATAAATCTGAACCAGATTTTGATATTTTGATATAATGGAATTCAAACTTTCCCTCATGCTTAAATAAGCTAAAAACCTGGAGGATTTTTTGAAAACATGCATTTGAACGCGTGTAATATCTTAAAATACAAACGAGTTTCCCCTACGTGGCAAAAGCAATCGATTTTAGACGACATACTTTGTATTAAATCAGCGAGATTGGGATATCCCTACACGTATATATATTTCTGTTTTTTTGAATAATGTGTCACGCTTGGCACGATTCGGGTTCCCCGGGTCTTTCGGGTGTAAAATTTTCATTCCCGATTTGGACATTAAGCAAGTGAAGCATGCATCCAGTGGCTCTGTACAATCCCCGATATAGGTACATATACGAAGAAGGTGTCAAGAATGATTAATGAACCGATATCGTCTTGAATCGATTACATTTTGCTTTTCCACAGGCCCCCCCCCCCACCCCCGAGTCCAACCACCCAAAGATAAATAGAAAACTAAAGAAGGAAAAGTTCATTCGCAAAAAAGCAGTAGTAAAAACCCATTAACACAAATTTACTTAATTTTGATATATTTGCAAATAAGGGACGTATATAGAGGTATCGTATTTCTATTGTTCTCCGAGATTTTTATCTGTGAGAAAAACCAGAGGTCAACCGGAAATGGTGATGTAATTGATATCAGAAAATAAAAACCTCAGTAGGAATTTATCCCCACCGCTAAGGGTATTAAGTAAATAATTAAATTGTCGGTGAGAAAGCAACGAAAGTAAAAATGATAAGAAATAG
>JAQGCC010004934.1:0-12291 GCA_034698905.1 Xestoiulus laeticollis
TCATACATCGTCACAAATGTGTGACCCCCCCCAAGTGCGTGACGTCGTTTATGGACTGCCCCTTCGCTAACCATATCAATACATTCTGAATTCTTAACTATACTTCTATATATATAATTCTTATGAAGTTCGGGCTTAATGACCACTTCTGCATGTTCATTGTCAATTATTTGCTCAAGAATGTTGTCATTTCCGGATATACAGCGATGTTTGCGACATGTTTCTGCTTTATCCGAGCATACATGTTAATGTCAACGAATTTAAATACAGTGCAGTCTCGGTAATCCGACACCTTATGGGACCTGTTGTCGGTTTATCTGAACAGATTGCACATACATGTATACACTTGATTGTACATGTAAGTGTATAGGCTACTCACCTATTGCATATTGTTTGGCTAAAAATATCTATAAGCTTAATGTTCATTTGTTTGGTACCATTAAGCACTTTTGCAAGCATTGTCATTTGCATTCGAGCAGAAAATGTAAATTTCAAAAATGGATAACCACAGGAGCAATCTCTTAATTACCGAGATTGCACTTTTTGCCATTCCAGTAAAACCAAGTAATTAGCAATAAATATTCTACGTTCATGAACATTAATAATGTTCCCCTGAAGCAAACTACTACCACAAAAGAGTTGGATATTCCCAAACAGCAACACCATTTTAAGCAAAGGTTGAGAAATTGATTAGCAATGCAAAAAGGATGAAGTCACAGCGTGGGTGCCCAACTTCTTCAACCAAGACAAGAAGTGCTCCACCCTTTGGACTTGAACTGCGGGAGGACAGCAGCAGTTAGCCTTGGCTAAAATTAATAGAATATGTCATTCGAAACTAACGCTGATATCAATTCAATGTCGAACAAGTACAATCTCAGCTTTCCGTGAAAATTACCGACAGGTGGCTTTAGGAGGGCCTAATAGTCATGTTTTTTTATTATAACAAGTAGGATTAAACATCTATTAAAAACTTGAGTTATCAATGTTTCCAGTCCACATCTATAAACTTTTCCGTCTATTAAGGAATGTCTGAAGTAGCCCAATGTCGATATTTCAATATTATCAGATTC
The DNA here is from genome assembly GCA_034698905.1 of Xestoiulus laeticollis. Classification (NCBI taxonomy): domain Eukaryota; kingdom Metazoa; phylum Arthropoda; class Diplopoda; order Julida; family Julidae; genus Xestoiulus; species Xestoiulus laeticollis. Next base: position 1,071 of record JAQGCC010004934.1, read on the forward strand.
TGGTGCATGGTTGAAACGCAAATACACATGTACATTAAAAGGTAAACTTTTCTTAAGATACCGGATCATGAAGTTTATTTCAACGAATATCTAGTCAAATATTTTAAACTGGAACATGTTTCAAATTTGATTGAAATTCGTTGCATTAGCATCATTTAAGACATTCTAAAATGTTACATTCAACAGGCAGAGATGCAAAGCAATTATTGTATACTTTACTTGTACATACTGTAATATAAATTTTACACAATAACCAGAGACTAATCTAGAAAAAAAGGGGAAATTGAAAAAAAAGGGGAAAATCCTTATTCTGCAGCTGTATAGCATTTCTGCAGATAAACCTGTCTGAAAGCATATACATGTATTTCACTGGTCCCAAAAGTATGTTTTAGACAGGTTCTATACTGTACCGTTTATCCATAAAAAGTATGCAGTCATATACATGTAGTAATAAAACAACGAAATGATCAAATACAATACTAAGGAAACTGGTATCTAAAAGGTTTGTATACAATAGGACCGTATAGTTAAACATCAAATGTGGTGATATTAGAGGGATTGAACACGCCTCCCTTAATGACCCGTCAACTGATCTACCTTAACGAGAACGCATTGGAAAAACATACAGTGCTGTCAATGTGGTTAGCATTAAGGGTGCATTAAGGGAGGCGTGCTCAATCCCTCTATTATGCAACATTAGAGGAGTTGGCAGGCTTCCTTTAACCCTCTTGACGACAGTGGCAGCACTTTTTTTGCCACGTGCGCATGCGTGGGGACGACGTTAATAGGTTTGCGGTTGAAAGCAGATGACTATTTCATTAGAGGGATTGAGCAAAGCCCCCCTTAATGCTAACCACATTGACAGCACTGTATATGTTTTTCCAATGCGTTCTCGTTAAGGTAAATCAGTTGACGGGGCATTAAGGTAGGCGTTGTCAATCCCTCTATTAGTTTAACGTGATACCACAACGTCATTAGAGGGATTGGACACGCCTCCCTTAATGCTAACCACATTGACAGCACTGTATGTTTTTCCAATGCGTTCTCGTTAAGGTAAATCAGTTGACGGGGAATTAAGGGAGGCGTGCGCAATCCCTCTTTTGAGGAGCATAACGACTTTCACGGTGAATAACTTATTGATGCGCATGCATATAATAGCGTGTTTATAGTTCTCGTTAAGATTAAAGGAAACATGCACAATCCCTCCATTGCCCAATGAACCATATCACTTAAGTTGTGTATACGCATTATTTGGGTATTGCATAATTTCGTTCTTTTAAGAGGTACATGCAGGCTCTAATATTAAAGTTTCCCCATTCAACTTGTTTCTTGACCATTCACTGTAGTTCAGTTCTAGAACAATCGTATCTTGACGCCAAACGGGAAGATAGGCATGCGTTGATGCATGCAACTTCACCAAGGACAATCTCGAATTACTTTTCAAATGTTTATTTGTAAAAGTTGCAATGATGGATGTGACCAGAAAAAGCAAGCTGCGAATCGATCCGCATTCCTGCGCAACGCAGTTAGCCAACCAGAACAAGTTATAATGAGTAAAACTACTATAAACTAATGGATTGCGCTAGCCCAAATAGGATTTTCACTGATTCACCATGTAGCCCAAACCTGCCCCTTAGGTGGTAAGCAGTGCCGCCCTTGACTCCACAACTTCAAGGTCAAGTTTGTTTTCAGGTCCTCAATCTCGTTTCGCTCTACTGACTTCTTGGCCAGTCCTGGCATCCCGTGACGTCCCTTGCATGAATCACATCTCAACTAAAAATTCACTGGGTGTTGGTTTTTTATGCACAATTCCCAAATTAAAAATTCGGATGAGACCAGATAATATCTAGATCCGCTTTGTAAGCAGGTACAAAAAAAAGCAAATTTACGACAAAAATCGCATTTTTTCCAATTTTTTGTTGCCATTTGTAGGCCAAAAATTTAAATTTCGGTCGCCAGGGGAGGGGACAAAAATTAATCAAATTCAGCATTAGGAGGTCAATAGGCGTCCCCTGTGGCTGAATTCTTATGGTCGGTTGCACGGGTCTTCAATTAAAGATAATAAAAATTGAACTTCAGGTTAAAAACTGGCATGACTTACATGTACATGTAAATGTCAATTGCATTGTGTCGTTGAAGTAACCAAGACCATAAAAAAAATTTTCCATAAAAATCAGAATCATTCAGATAAACAATGTGCATTTTTGATGATGCTAGCTTTTAGCTGTGACAAAATGCATAGACATTTAACTTGCAATCTGGCACATGTAGATAACCAACAGGGCGGCCACAAAATTTTCAATTTCCCTGACTAAAATCAAAATTCCCTGACAAAAAATTACTCGTTAATGCATATAATTTTTTTTTTCAAAATGAAAAATAAAATAGCAATTGCAATAAGAAGCTTGGCAAAACATTAGATTTTGTTACAAGTCAAGCAGAATTATAAGTGCTTAAACTTGTTTCCAAGGGAAGGAAAGTAAATTTCAATAAGAAAAGCTCACTTTATTTGGTGTTGTTGAATTTTATCAAACAAATTTTAAAGAATAAAAAAGCATTATGCTACTTATTAGCATACATGCTACTTTGCTCTATGGTGGACACATGTCCAATAACAAATCTTATTTTGAGAAGATTAATCGTTTACATAAAAGAGCAAAAACGAACAACTGATATTTTATAAGAAAACATAAGAAACAAGATGGGTTCAAATGCAAAAAAAAAAAGCAGCTGAGAGGATTGGGGATGGAGCTGCTAGCAGACTGAGTTCATGGGATAGCATTTTGCTTTCATTTGGGAAAAATTTCCCTGACCACTCACACATTTCCCTGACTTTCCTGACCTGTGGCCATCCTGATTACACTTGTAGCCATATATCACAACTCCCTCCCTACAAGGCGCATTTATAGGCACCATTTGGCATTTAATCAATAAGTGAATTAATGTGATAAAGCAGTTATTTAAATATTGTTCCATTACATTTACCCATGTGTGAATAAACAGGCACCTAAATCGACGGAAATGACGTCAAATGCTTATAACGGCGACCATCTTTGTACCACTGACCGCCATTTCCTCTCTGCAGCGTCAACATCCCATGTTTAATAAATACAAATTAAGGGATAATCAGTCCCAACGAATCCGCCCTGACACAACACGAGGTGATAGGTTAAGGTAACCTAGCGCAGTGTAATTTCAACGACTCACGTTCCTAAAATGTGTTATTACTTTAATGGTCCGATTTTTTAATCGTCCAGCTGACAGGTATTTATGCACCCCGGGGTGCCCCAAGGTCGGCCGATTATCACTAGCGTCATTAACTACAATAAATTAAGCTAATAAAAAATGGAGACCACAAGGTGAGCTTGGAGTGGATGAAGGGAAACCATAATTTCTGCACTCTGCAGAGGAAATTTAAATCTAGATTTCAACTGAAACAATAAAAGCAAATTATTTATTTAATAATATAATAATAAAGTATAATTAAATTAAAAACAATGGCCGCATGGGATGTCCATTAGACATTCGACTCAAAACTGACGTTGAGAAATAAGCAACATGCTATTCTTCGTTATACCATTTTAGAGAATTGACTATAATTTATATTTACTGAAAGATGACGATTCGAATCGGGATCGGCCTCAAATTGCAAAAGTGTGGGGTGATTTAGTTTCCATATTTTAATCTGGATCGAGGTAACGTGCTACCTGCTCACTGCAATATGTCCTACTTTCATCAACCGGAAATGTTTTAGTATATATATTTTTTTTTAAATAAGTAAATAAATGCGAAAACGAGAATTTTTTGAATGGCTTTTGGATCGTGTATACTCCGTGTGTGCCAAACGAGGTAATAATGTTTCATTTACATTACAAGTTTTCTCTTAATCGACCAAGAACACGTACTTATCAAACCACTGGATTTCCATTTTGAAAGAAACAAGTTGGAAAAGTGACTGGGATGTACCTCTATAGTAAGTTTGGTGAATTTCTGACCAATGAAGCAACCCCAGGGGCCAGAGCTAACAAGACACCACTTCAAAGCTGTATTTATCCCAAAATATTCTTCCAAACCCAGGCATCCATGGTGTCAAAGTAACTGTCTTCCTCAGGACTGTTCCAAAAAAGGGCATTAAAAGTTTAGAAAACATCCAGATGAGATGCAAAATCTGAATATGCGCTTTTTCGGAAAAAAATGGAAAAACAGCAATTCTTCAATCAGACATGATCTCCTGGTCGGCTTGAGAACTCTCCCCATTATGGCCGAGTAAACTGACTAGAAACCCTTGAAATACTTGAAAACCTAGGAAAACAAAACACCAATTTGGAATATCTGACCAATGAAGCAACCCCAGGGGCCAGGAGCTAATATTACACCACTTCAACGCTGTTTTTCTCCCAAAATAGTCTTCCAAACCCAGGCATCCATGGTGTCAAAGTAACTGTCTTCCATAGGACTGTTCCAAAATAGGGCATTAAAACTTCAGAAAACATTCAGATGAGATGCAAAATCTGAATATGCGCTTTTTCGAAAAAAATGGAAAAGCATGGCAATTCTTCAATCTAACTTGATCTCCTGGTCAGTTTGAGAACTCTCCCCATTATGGCCGAGTTCGTATGAAACACTAAACACACGACAGACAAAAATTATCATGTACCAGAAGTGATTCAGAAAGCAGGATAATGAAAGCCGTCATGTTTTCAAACCGAAATAAAGGTGAAAAGCGCACGCGATTGCTCATTTTCTGTGGCAAACGAGTCATTATGTAACCAAAGCAAGCGCGGTGACCAGAAACCGAATCGCAGTGTATAGAAAGGATGATGAAATCAAATGACTGTAATTAAGGTGCATTGGAATTAGCCCAAGAAAATTTAAGTGAATTACCGCCTGAAGTCTTCTCAGCTTCTGTTTTTACCCTGCATAACAGACCTATATTAAGCTATGAATATTTCGCGTGCTTCTGGATGCGCTTTGTGTGCATCAGGTGGCCATCATCAAATACCAACTGCTTATTTAATCTTGCACGACTCTTCATATTTCTACACTTTTTGCAACCATCAAAACTATCATATTTTATAGAGCAATTCCCATTGTTTAGAGTCCATTGCAGCCTATATGCACCAGAGTTTGATGTATAGCACGAATACAAAATAAATAAAATGCAATTCTAAGATATATGAGAAATTTAGATGCTATAAAATGTTCAACGAATACCACGCAAATTATTTTTAAGCAAAGTTAAATTTAGCCGAATCTTTTAAGAAATCTCACAATCACGACCTTGCGTAATTGCCCCTGAAAACCCATTCTATATTGAGGTTAATAGAAACCTGAGGACAAAATTGCCTAAGCAGGTTAAGTCATCCTCTTGTCCCCATATTGACTAGTACATCACGTTGACGAAGGCACAGAATATATTGCCAAAACCACCCTCGCAGATGACCCCACACCCCTTACTTCCAAAAAAATAAATAAAAACAAATGAAATGCATCATTGCGCAAGCCTTGTCCTTCTTTCAAGACAAAAGAAAAGCATTCAAAATAGCGAACTGGCACCAACAACTCGGTTGAGACAACCAACCTTGTCAGGACACAATGAGAAAATGGCCGAGGCGAAAGTGGTTTTGAAAAGCGAAATCCCCTAAACTGGGATCCAACCCAATTCAATTCAAAACCGTCGAGAAAAACCGAAACACGAAAAAGAGTAACTTTGTAAATTTAGGATGTCATGCCCACCTACGCGTGCGCTAGTATTTTGTAGCTATTTTGCATTGTTTGGTTTTTATTCACTAGAATTATAATAATAATAATAATGATGATGATAATAAAATAAAAAACGTAAAATTCCCATACCGTGAACACAAAAAACTGAATTCACGCCTATAAATTGTCCTATAAAGGCTGGGAACCCATATATTTCTGCAAATCAGGGATATTTAAGAAAGTGCAGAAATTGTATAAGAATTTAAATATTAAAAAAATATATTTAAAAGCGTCATAAAAATTCCCTTCCCCAATATATAGCCTACAGTGCATTCCGTGTAAAAAAGCCTACTTTACTATAGTTAAGTCAAAATGATCAGTAGTCTTAATTATTTATAAATGAAAACCACTATATTATAAATGACCATGCACTTAAGAACAACCTTCATGGCAATTTTCATGGATATTATAATTAAGACTGAATCCTGTCGCATACCCCAACTCTTGAATCCTGCAAGATACCCCAACTCTTGAATCCTGCAAGATACCCCAACTCTTGAATCCTGCAAGATACCTCAACTCTTGAATCCTGCAAGATGCCCCAATTCTTGAATCCTGCAAGATACCTCAACTCTTTAATCCTGCAAGATACCTCAACTCTTTAATCCTGCAATATACATGTACACAACTCTTGAATCCTGTAATATACAAATGTACCCCAACTCTTGAATCCTGCAAGATACCCCAACTCTTGAATCCTGCAAGATGCCCCAATTCTTGAATCCTGCAAGATACCCCAACTCTTGAATCCTGCAATATACATGTACCCAACTCTTGAATCCTGTAATATACATATGTACCACAACTCTTGATTCCAACAAGATATCCCAACTCTTGAATCCTGCACTATAGCCTACATGTACCACAACTCTTGATTCCTGCAAGATACCCCAACTATTGAATCCTGTAAGATACCCCAACTCTTGAATCTTGCAAGATACCCCTAACTCTAGAATCATGCAATGATACCACAGTTCTTGAATTTTGCAGGATACCTCAAAATTGAACCAATGAAGATAGCCAAAATCCGAATCTTGACGGGGTCCTAAAACTAGTTCGCAACAAATCGATATGAGAAATTAAGAATAAACCAATTTTACGATTCCAATCAATGTGTTATGGTATCGTGCTAAAAACAACGTGCCACTTTCTCGCCAACCTGCGCTTTTCACTTTGTCTCGTTCTATGGTGTCACCAATAAACCAACTTTTCATTTCCCCAAGAAAACAACCGCAATAATTGAACCGTTTGTTTTGGTGTCACCAAATGATAGTAACTGCGACCACCTCGGCGTAACCTGGCCTTTTATGCAAAAGAGATGCAATAAAAGAGATATTATCAACCACCATGACGTAATTTATAATAGTAATCGCTCAATAAATTTGCCGCATGACTGCAGTGCAGATAGGCCACGGTCCAAATGCCAGAAGCGGACGAAATTCTAGAACGCTATAATTATCTACATGTAATACGGCCCAAATTCATCAGGTGCTGTTGCGTAGTAGGAAACTTTTTCTACCCCAAGTTGTTTACGAAATGCTTATGTTTATTGAAAATGTTAAAAAGTTCCCTATAAATGGATGATACCATATTTCAGACGGCAATTGGTATTATGCAAATTTCATCATTTACCAATATAAGCACAGTATAAGGGATAAACCAGTATGTTCAGTTCCTTTTTTGGGTGCCCGAACGCTAACTCGCAGCTGGTTGGACAATTCAACATGTGATCGTCGGGAATCCAAACAAAACGATGTGCCACTCTACATTTAGACGCTCGCATGTGCTAAGTTGTTCAACCAGCCGCGAGGTGGCGATGCGTGCACGCTGGCAACCCAAACAAAATGATGTGCTTCTCTACATTTAGTCGTTCGCATCTTGAGGTGTTCGACCAGCCGCGAGGTGGCGTTGCGAGCGCGCTGAGGATATGTAATTCAAAGATGCCGACAAGAGGTGCCTTTACTGGTTTACCCTTTATACTGTGATGTAAGCCCAGCATCACCTGACTAATGAATTATAGTTTTGCAGCATCAGAATTGAATATTATTTCGGTTCAGCACCCCAGTGTTCCAAGATACAATTGCTTACAAATGTACTAGTCTAATTTAGTAAAACACATTTGGCATGTTTGAAATGGTAGCACGACAAAAGCACGCTGGACAAAAAAGCATAAACGCATTACAAATTTTGAGAGTGTAATATCACACGTGATACTAATTGCTCTGTTTCTGAGTAATGCACACACAAGTAGAAATAAACTTAAATGCTTACTACCAAGGGAATTTTTTCTGTGGGATGACTCACTTCCTGCATAAACTGCATAGGGTATTGCAAACTAGCCGTTACAGCGTGTGTACAACAATTAGATGCATTTTTTTCAGATACATTAAAGAATCTTATCATTAAAAACTTTCAAAATTCCTTTTACATAATAGCAACTACTTGTCCAATTTTATTAACTGAAAGCGATTCTACTGTACTAGATCCCATGTTTTCAAAGCACTGTGCAGAAGACCTGGAAAAAATCTCAGCGAAAGTTTGAATGGTGTAGATGAACGATTTGTGTCATTTTTTTTGTTCAATCTTTCCTGATCATGTTAAGAAGAGAAAATATTACGTAAGAGAACAAGCGAGTCTAATACAAGTTTTCGCCACTTTTCATAATATTTTTTCTTCCACTGGTTTTAGTCAAGTGTGCTAATTAGCTTTCAGATTGGAGAGCGTAATTACAACTTTTAATACATTGTTTGAAATCGCACCGGGAGCCTACTTTCAATACGGGAATGAGAAATCAAGTGATTTAATTTGACCCCAAATCTAGAAAATTCCCAATGCACCGTTGATGGGTCAATACATAGTTTCTTGATGAACAACAAAACTTTACTATTTTATCTGTTTTTTATATTAATTAGTTGGGCTTTGTTACCGAATTGACCCTAAGTATATAGAAAAAAATGCATACGGTTGTTATAAGTGACCCGTGCATACATAAAAAGTAAATCATTGATACATAACCAAATATTTTGATCAAACAATGCATGTTTTTTTAAATGTTATATCGGCGGTACCGCTTGTTTGAAGATAAAAACTTATTGCGCGGCTACCAATTATCACGATAACTAATACAATAAACAAAAATAATAGATATTAAATTTCAATACAATACGGGACAAAGTAACACTTCATCAGCAGCAAGAAAGGCAATTTTTTCATTAAACCAAACTAGGAAATAACTTATCAAATTAAACTTTCATGCCCAAATGAACTGGTTGATCAAAAGAAAAACAACTAATAAAAACATTTTTAATTCTTTGAACAATAGGAAAGTTTTACTTAATTTTAGTTTAAAAGCAACATACGGCTCATATATAAAAACAGCATTTTTGTAAACGCATGTGGATTTTTTTTTGAAAAATTCTTTAAATTATAACATTTGAAAAGCGTTGAGTGTCCCAACACTCAGAAAAATGCTTTTCTCTGGATATTTAAGTCATTTTCGGTTTGAGCGCTTAATGTTACAAAACAAACGATATGCCAAACACTACGCAATAGCCGAGTACATGTATCCATGTTCTGCTCTGTTAATCCGACGATTTTTGACAGTTTAATAAAACACACAGCGCTAGTGCATGCCTCGTCTTCGTATGACCTTGCAATATGCGCTCGCGGTAGTGTACCGTTCTAAGTTTGATAGCTCCTTAGCATAATGACTGTATTTTTTGCATTCAAAATGGGAATTTTTTTGGGTATTATAATGTCAGCGAACTCAACTAAATTTTTAAAAAGGCAACTATCACTGGATACTGAGCTGCACATGAAATTCCAGGTCTGTAGGGCTTTTGAAAGTTTGTTAAAAACTACATTAATTTAAGGAGTCAAAACAGACAGACAAGTACGAATTCATACAAGGGAGCCTACATAAATTACATAACCAACTAGGGGAAGGGGGTGTATAGGGTTTGGTTACACATCCTTACATGGGGGAAAGAGGATGTATGATGGCTGGTTACCGTTTGCAACTTGCATACAAATTTAGAAATTAATAGTAGGAATTTTAGGTCTATTTGGAAATTTTTAGGTTTAGTAGGGGGGGTCATTTTCAAAATGGTTACGTAATATTTAAAGAGGGGGTTGGGCTGTTGGTTACATTTGGTTACAAGGGGGATCAAAAATCGAAAAAAAGTGGTTAATTTATGTACGCTCCCCAAGCAAGCACCGCACAAGTCAAGTTAAATAAATGGTTTTAATAAAAATCACAATTTATCTTTAAAATTACTTTCAAGAAAAAAGTTCACAATTTTGAAAACAAGCTTAAAACAAAGTAAACACTAGCTAACGTGCCTATATATGAGATAGTTAGTAAACACGTCGAAAAAAAGTATGTGTATGTAAAAAAAAAAAAAAAAACAATGACGGCCGCCAACTTTTCACCTGGGAGGTGAAGAACTGTTTCAAACGCTTTGAAATCTCGTTTCAAATCTCGTTTACGGCGGCCATCTTGAAGGAACTAGGCCATGCATTCCACCCGAGACCTATAAACCCCTCTTCCTTACTCTTTCCTATCCTTCCGTTCATTTATTCCTACCCTCTGGCTTCTATCAGTTTACCGTTACTGTTACTGACCTCAACACTGTTTGAGAGATTAATCCTAACTAGGGCAAAACATCACTCGTTGGCAGCATAGGCAGGCCAGGGCCTCTTGAGGTGCCCAAAGCTTTTTGCATCACGACGCAAGAAGTCGCTGCAAACGCATGTGAATCCAGCACTTCCCATACCTGGGACTATCACTATTTTTGTTTATGAATCTGTTAATTATTCAAATTAACATGACAACACTGGAAACCAGTTTTAAAACCCAGATGTAACAATGACATACATGTATACAATTTCATTGTCCTGCAGTTCATCTGATTGAACTTTATTTTAAAGTTCAAAGAAACATTTTATTTAACACGGTGATTAATTGATGGGGAACTGATATAAGCAATTCGGCCATCCTCTTTTGACAAATCTTTAGGAAAATATGATAATATACTTGCGTAATTTGTAAAATCAATCCAACTAACAAAATATACTTAAGTGTTGAATTTATTTCTCACGAAATTCGAAATATCTATCGTAATAGGAACAATCAAATAGGTCATTTGTAACCTTAGAGTTTACAGAAAGCCAAACAATGTCTAGTACCTAATACAAAAAAGATTCTGAAAATAGATGATTTCGGACTCGAAACCCTTTTTGTTTTGGGCCACGTTGGATTCAACGTTAACTAATACAAACTACAGTAACACCTGATTTACACCGACGTTGATGTAGATGAACTGATGTGGATCAAGCAAAACTTTTGCGTGTTAATTCACACCGCCGAACTCAGTTAAACAGGTCACATGACTGGTCACATTTACATTTCAAGATGGAGGACAACATACACACTATAAAAGTGAAGCCACTTTGAACC
>JAQGCC010004935.1:0-12289 GCA_034698905.1 Xestoiulus laeticollis
ACTATTTTATTACTCCATATTTATTTATACTTGTAACTTGTAACTAGTAATTTATTAGTGTTGTAGTTTTGTGGAATGGCCCTGGTCAGTGGTAACTATATCGAGAAATGATTCCTGATTGCCTTGGTGAAAATTTTTATTTTTATATGGCGCATTGGTTTCTATTGACAAATAAGATCATAAAAAAATATTTTCTATTTGTTTGAACTGTTTTAGTTTATTGCAAAATGACCCAGCTAATACAAAGTCAATAGAATGATAGAAACCAATAGAATTTATCTATTATGTTCAATGGAATTTTTGACCAGGATTGGCTTTCGACACAAATTTTCAATTCTACACAAATGTGTGCATTATACAGCAAATTATAAATCACTCGTTGACAGTTTGGATCATTACTTGAATATATTCAACCTTAATATTTCAATTTGGCATTTGTTTATTTCATCTTATAACCTTTTCTTAAAACCTTGCACAGCTGGGTTTGTGTCACAGTGTCTGATGACTGAGATTAGGTTTGGCAAAGAGCATCTTCCTTCAAGTTTTGGTTTAAAATTTCTGCTTTGGCCTTGCCCAGTGCCATGAATGAAAGGGCATTCATTGTTTTCACTTTTCGCCTATCTTAAATGTGAATATAAACTGAGGAGTTGCCAAACGATGTGCGAGACGAATTCAAGCAAGGCTTTTGTCTTTATTGCGTTAAAAATAAAGTCCATCTATTGGCTAGCCATGGCACAGGTCACTTGACCAGTGCATGTTGACCGTGGGTTGCATGAAAACACAGCACTTAGCGCCCACGTGAGGACACTTGCATAGGTTAGATACCATTCCCAAGAACGTATAGAAGGACCCTTTTAAAAAAAAAAGTCACGGACATATTGGTCAATCCATGATCAAAGTGCAGCTCATTATTCTATGATAAAGCAAGAATTTTGAAAAGTCAATGTTCAAGCAGAACTAACTTATAAATCGAAAAGTTGGTTTTGTATACCCAGAAAATTGTGTTTTTTGTAGCAAATCTGTATGGCTAATGTAATAAAGGTGTCGTATTAAAACCGATGTTACAGAAGTGTATGTTAACAGCTGGTGGTTAATTGGTTGAAACAATGTATTAATTAAACGTATAGCATATGGTTAAAAAGGGCATACTGCAAAGCTCAGACTTTCATTAACGTTTTTCATATAAACATACATTCAGCGCAGTTGCCAACCATAAATAAATACCAGATTAATTTATTTTTAACACTTGAAATTCTAATGACATAATTATAAAGTAAACACACGGCGTCGTTAGTTAATAAACGATCATAACAAGAAATTTAAGGCCACGAAAATTCATACTGTGAGGTTAATTTCTAAATGAGTGTCTGTTAAAAAACTGAAATTACTTATAAGCAATGAATTCTTGTAAGCATAACAATGCAAATAAGATCAAAAGTTATAATAATGTTGTCTGGTTATAATGTTTTAGCATAATTGAAGATTAATGATGATATCAAATGAAAATCCAAACGTAACCCCGCTTACAAATTATTTATAAGGATGCTGAATGCAGTCGTATATATACTATAACGGCGCTTCATTAACATCACGTGTTCAGTGGTTATCTTAACGGTGCTTCATTAGCATCACGTGTTCAGTGCATGGTAACACCTGATTCACACCACCGTTGATGTAGATCAACTGATGTGGACAAGAAAACTTTTGCGTGTTAATTCACACCGCAGAACTCAGTTAAACTGGTCACATGTCCAAGTATACTGTATACTAGGTATGCTAGGAATTAACACGCAAAAGGTTTCTTGATCCACATCAGTTGATCTACATCAACGACGTAGTATACAGTATACTAGGTCATGTGACCAGTTTAACTGAGTTCTGCGGTGTGAATTAACACGCAAAAGTTTTCATGATCCACATCAGTTGATCTACATCAACGTTGGTGTGAATCAGGTGTTAGCGCTTTTTTTTATCTACATTCGGCCAAGGTAGATACTGAGTCTGAGAGGAGCCAATTTTCTTTTTGACTGACACAACACAACTGCATGCCACGACATGTTTACACTCTATACTGAAGTCTCTTTTTGTCACACATGCAACTGTCGACACTTACCCCCATGCCTCAGTTTCTCTCCTTAAAGCTTCTGTTCAGATAAGACGAAGCTCAAAATTTGAGCCAATTCCGTACCAAAGTTGCCAAATTGTCGACATCTTATCGGAGATGGAGCTCCAGGCAAGAAAAATCGAAAATATCACAGAATTCCCTATCAATATCCGTATCTTGACAGCAACATGGTGCACATGAAATTTGTCTTATTCCGCCATTTTGAAAACAGCTGCACAAGGTACCTCATTGACCAACCTTGGTCTTGTGCTCAGATGTAACTATTTGTGGTACCAAACCCAGGACTTGATACGAAGCTTGGTCTCAAGCAGCGCCATTTGTGCAACTGTGGTATGAGTGTTAGCATTATTGCGCTTAAACGCGACTTATTTTGAGTCGCAATATGGAAAAAAAGACACATGCATGTAGAAAGACGCTAAAATGAGACAAAATCGTGCCTATACAATTGTGTATAAAAAATAAGCCACTTCCATGCGACTCAAAATAAAAGTCGCATTTAAGCGTCTTAAAAGTGTGTATTGTGTATTCAAGACTTCAAAGGAGGCACTTCAGTTTAGAGTGTACATTGTAAAGTAGCTGCCTATACCCATCATTGCATATAAAATTAAAGCAAATAGCGGAAGCACCATTACAATTTAATCATTGATGAGTTGTAAAAATACAGAATATCACAATCTTGAGCACCCCTAATATAATGTATGTAGGTATACAAAACGTTTAATTTGCTATTATGTTCTATATAATATACATGTAGGTAACCGTGACGAACAAAAAATAAAATAATTAGGTTTAGCACACAGTAATAATTATTGTGGAATTTAAGTTACATTTAGTAAGAAAATCTAAAACTCACCGATGATTTTAAGGAGTCGACAACGACAAGCGCCATGTGGCTTTGCGCACACGACGATTTTACTTCAAATTTTTGTTGTTGAGTGAAGTTGGTTCCCAAAACAAGATCCAAATTTAGAATTTTTGAATTTTTCTTTTGCGTGTCATATTTTGGCTGTTTATGTTGCTGCCTGTAAATGCTAATCCAGATAGCACACTTTTATTATTTTATCATCCTTTCTTCTCAAGCTGCGCGTCATAAAACATTTGTTTTAAAAGGGTATATCTATTCATTGTTTATTCCATAATCGCAAAAAGCTGCCAGTCGTAAAATGCAAATTGCCGTTAATGCGATGGTGTGTGCAGAATTTGGCAAGAGTGCCAAACATTTCTAATGTTTTTCAATGTTTATTCATGAATTTCAAACAGAAACTATGCAAATAAAAGAAAACTGTTGGACGCCATGCACGCAATACAATAAACAGTATTTTTATCGTGTTTAACAAGGCTTTTTCCCCATAAAAACCAAAAATTCATTCATTTTTACCCCACATGAAGCCCGAGTTAATAGCTGTTTATATCACTTTTGCAAAATCAGCAGACCAGATTGTAGTTTTTTTCAAAAGTGTTTTTAATAGGAGTGCTAATGTCTCTGTTAGGACTAACATATTAAAAGTAATATATTGTACATTGTGGAAAATAATTCTCTTGCCATTGTTTTCTACCTCAATCACAGCTCATTTGTCTATTAAACTTCAGAAAAAGGATAAGGGAAAAATTACAGAACGCAGCAAGGCTCCTGTAACGTATTACATTTTGAAAATTATGTATTTTGTATAAGGCCAGCGGTTTATAACCAAAAAATGACCTAATTCGATGTCTGTAAATGCATCGAATTTTAGATCAAATTTTATTTCAATTGACAGACCGCTAATCTAGAGGTCCGAAACGTACGAGTTATGTCAGCTCCAAACCGTATATCTATATGCAAATTCGTATATAAATTATACTCTTTAAAGTGCATGTCAATATAAGTAGGTGTTCTTATAATTTGATCGTTTTCCCAGCTTATTGTTAGAAAAAGAAAATATAACTGCGAGTGCATGTTCTGTATATACTTGTTCAATTGAAAGTTTAAAAGTTTTAGTACTTTCTGTAACCTATTTTCTGGTGAATGTATATGTGCTTGTATAGCCTAAATATTGCAAAGGAGATGGTTGATATATTGAATTCTTCGATAAGATCCTTTTCATCTCTAATTAATGCATGTCTATATTATGTCACTCGTAATTATCATTTTTCTATTTTATTTAAATGTGTATGGTAAAATAACATTCGTGCATTTTAATTTTTCATATACATCATGTATGTCCAATTTTATTTCGAGTTCAACACAAATTGATATTTATCATTTAAATTTATTCCTTTGTTGATAGAATCTAACTTGTTATGGTTTGATTCATGTTAAAGGAAAAGTTGTAAGAATTTTTTAAAATAAAAACTATTGTATATAATGTATACCTCATTCATCTTCACCTTTATTTTGTAAAATGTTTCTTATTATGGATACTATCTTGCTAACAAGTTTTAATTTCATAGACATAAAAATTCAACAGTCATTAACTATAATAAAATTAACGAAGGAATGCATCTGTGTTAAGTTAAAACTTTAGAAAATTTTGCATTTGCTTAAGTCATTAAAATATAATAAATGCTTGACTTTATTTTGCATAGAATATATTATTTGAAGACAAAGTTAAGTATATGTTATTGCATACATGTATACACAAAAGTTTTATTCACATAAACATTTACAATGTAGGTACCACCAATGCATGTCATTTTAAACATAAAACTGAGCAATAGTGTTTATCTACACTACAATGTGAAATTTTAACTCAAAGTGACAATATTTTGTGAAAATATTAAAGCGGCTGTTTAAAATTCATTTGCACAATTCAACTGAATTATTTAAATAAAATTAGTCATTTTAAGAGGCTGATTTAATGCTTCATGTTTTTGAATAGAAAATATCATACCTGTCTGTTATTTACTTTTAATACTAACTTGTAAATGTCTAACGCATGGTGAGCCTTAAATTATGCAAATGTTGAATTTTGAGAAAAGGGTTTTGTCTTTCCTTACTACTATAGGACATGACGAGTATCTTAAAACAAGTTGCTGACATGGCTAAAATCGTGAGCAAATGCTTATCTGAGCAGATTTGTATGACAACCATAAACCATTCAGACCTTCTAAATGGGTCCTTTGACCCCAAAACTACATTTACATTTTATTGTTCACTTCAAATTCACCATACAGCAGAATGTGTATTGTATTTTTTTCTTAGCAAAAGCTACTTCCATAGACCTTTTGCCTAAAATGAGCACTGGGGTCAGGCTGCCGTTATCTGTTTGGACTTACCTTCGTATTGTCCCCGTTTAGGTTTTTCATAAATATAATAATCGAAATACAATATTTCATTTGAGATTAACAGGAATTGCACTGAATCCGTTCAGGCGCGTTGAAAAGACTTGACAAATAACAACCACCTGTATATTATTGTACGTGTGTCTACCTACTGACCTAGACAGGTCCATTTTAGGCTTTTGACCCCGATTCTATGAAATACTCCCCCTGTCTCCCTTCATTCAAAATGGCGTCCGTCCCCCTATTTAAATTTCGTACACGTCTAATTTTAGCGTCATTATAATCATCATCCTCAGGTTTATTTTTTCGTGACTGGAGAAATGGCCAAACACGCTAATAACGATAACTCCAGGCAAAGGTGGAGTGGATTTTGAGGTGTGTGTAAAGATAAGTTGACAGGGGCTTATCATTTCCAGGATTAATTAAATACACTAAAAAAGCTGAAGTCGTCAACCAAAAAAAAAACATATTGAAAAAAGACAACAAAATAATGTTGTCAATGCATTTTCATGAAATTGCTTTGGAAACCCTGAATTTAAGGTTAAATCGATAGACTTAACATTAAAGGTGTGTTCAAATATAGGGACCTTTAGCCCTATAGTATCAATGGAATGTCATAGGTACTTGATATTCGAAGATGCCTACTAAAATACATGTAGATGTGTAGAACCACTACCATATTGCATTATTTTGTTTGATGACTACAGGATATTGAGTTGAATCGATGCGTATTCTAAAAACTTTGAATAATTCAATTCAACTCAGTGACTTTTATGGCCAGCATTTCATCATGTTGTTGGATAACGTTTAACTAAGTGGGAATTCCATGGGATGATAAGCTTTTCAATAAAAAATAGGCTACTTCAAGCACAATTAAGCCGGCAACGCTTTTCCCGCGTAATTAGATGCGCGCATGAACAACGCATGCGCACATCTGATTATGTGAGAAAAGCGTTGCCGGCTTGTGCTTAACAGCGCTCGCATCAAGGAGCCTGATATATCGTGAACATGAAGAAGTGAAGTACATGTAGCTGCAGGTTAAGCTTATCTTTAAACATGTAAAATAATCCTTTAAAATACAAATATTTTTATTTATAAAACGAGCAAGAAATGTTAAGTAATATCCACTCGCGAGAGGAGAAATATTGAGGATATCCTGACAAAAATTATTTTATGTTAAGGTAGATCAAGGGTGTTCAACCTTTTTTTAGCCGCGAGCCAATAGTCATTACAAAAATTTAACTGTGGGCAACCACCCCATATTACATCCCATTCGCAAAAACCAAGAATTTATTTTTTATTTTCAAAGTGATCCAAAGCGTATATTTGTAGGCATATGCCTGACCTTCATCAACTTTAAATATATAGTCACGTACATATTTTCGATAAAGTCTGTGTTAAATAACTAAGCAATTACAATTGCAGTAAACTCCACTTAATAGAATTACGTTTTTCACAGGCTATTTTTATTTCGGTCTACCCGAGCAATTCTAATATGCGAATGACAAAAAAAATTATTAAAATTTTAATTCTAAATGAATTGTACTTAAATGTACATGTACACTGTTTATACTTTCTTTTAAAAAAAAAAACTCGCTTATCTTTGTTTGCTTAATAGTATACTTTTTTGTGTTAGATTGTTGATGAAATTTTCTTATTCAAACTGAATTATTGTCAGTTTAATCTACATGTACATATATCTATGCAGTATATATATACACCAAGTCGCATAGTTTGCAGGGATTTTCTCATGTCAACATTTGTTGGTGGCTTTCTGCAGACTTGTGCATCTTTTTAAATGTCACTTCTCTAAAGGAGTGTGAGGGGATTAATGATTACATTAAGCGAATTTATAATCCCAATAAGCAGTTCTTTTTCTAATGTATTTGTAACGTAGTGTCTGGAACTTAGCGATTCCGATCACAATAAACAGGTGATCACATTAAGCGGATTCCGTTGTACAATTAAGGAATAGGGGCTGGTCCATTATAAAAGAATCCTGTGGGTCCAACATTTCTATAACTTAAGTGCTTTTTATCGTGTTTTTGAAACAAATTTTGTACTAAGTTAGAATGTTGATAGCGATTTATTGTGCATGAATAACATGCAAAGGGCCATCCATAAATATAATCGCAAATTTGACACAAAAGACCTTTTCAGTAGGGTAATCAATTAAGCCATTAGGCTCCTTAACGCGAGGGCTGTTAAGCACAAGGCGGCAACGCTTTTCCGTGTAATTAGATGTGCGCATGCGCTGTTCATTCGCGCATCTAAATACGCGGGAAAAGCGGTACCGGCTAGTGCTTAACAGCGCTCTCGTGGAGGAGCCTATTATTAGACAATAAGCAATTAAGCCATCCCTGGTGAAAAAAATGGAGTATAAATTTTTACATTACATGTATTATTAGACCCTAAAACTGTTAGTTGGTATTGTATTAGGAGAACATCTTGTAAAAATAAATTTGGTACCCGTATAAGCTTATGGATTTTTTTCTACACAAAATGACATTTCTGTGCTGATAGTATAATTGTATGGTGCAGAATTGAATTGAATATTTGATATTTTTATTATACATACAGTACATGTATGCTGCTTCTAGAATAAGTCATCCTTATAATACCCACCATGTGTAACTGAAGCTGTTCTGACCATTTCAATATGGACTTTCTGGGAAAGTTTATTATGTTTTCCGAGGATGTTTTCATAGAATTTAATGATGCAGGCGTGGGGTGTTTTGCATATTCCGAGATATCATTTCCTCATTGTGAGTATTATCTTATCTTAACGTGAAGTTAATATAAAACTTCGGAAAATGATGAAATGATATATCGTGACACGGCTTATATTTCCTGAAAACCTTTCGAATAAATTGAGTGAAATTGCTACTGTATTGCGAATTTAAAAATGACGAATATATACTATATGAAGAAGTAAAATTCCCCGTGATTTTATAATGTATACATGTACATGTCAATTCAGCTTTACCATACATTAATAAGTTAAATAACGCCGGAATTCTAAGTACATTACCGGGATTTCCCTATATAATGAATACAAACTTCTTTTTTTCTTCAATTGGAAATTTATTTATGGTTTAGATTGAAAATCCGGTTTTTGCATGGTTTATAATTTAGTTGTTTTTATAACAATTTTGAGCATCCTACTTACTGAAACAAGTTGAGAAACTTCCAGGTATCAAGTCCGGGTCATGGGTGTTAATGCTTTATACGCGGGTAATTGTTACCTGTCTTCCTTAAAGGTTTTCAAATTTTTTGGGGAAAAACATTATGAGTAAACATGTTCACGATCCCGGGAATCATTATAAAGATTCTGAATCTGGGAAAAAGTTGGGAAATATAGGGTAATTTGATAAAATCGTACAATTAGAATTGCACCAAAGTTGTGTTATATTTTGCTTTGCTATTATGAGTTGTCCATTACATCGACTCTAATTAAAGATTGCCTGCAGTGGTAATCAAACACCATATATAATTATAACCTGTTTAACTGTCCATTAAATTGCATCGTTAATTATTTCGCAATTAACTTTAGTCTAAAATTACCTATCGATGCCCCTGGCTGTTTTCTATCCATCAATTATAGTGTATTCTGGGCTCAATAAAAATAACGATTTTTTAAAAAAAATAGTTCGATAACGACACTAGGTAATTGGGTAAATTAATATTTTATGTTGGCAAAAACAGCTAAACTTCCCATATTGAATTACGTGTAAAATCAGTATTTCTTTTCTTTGAATGATGGATTGATAGCTAGATTTCAAAATAATGCAAAATAGTTATGATTTTGACCAATGCCCTTTGAAAGGCAATATACAGGATATAAGCAAGTAGATAAACAAGAGATTTATTAATTTATTTTTCCTGAAATCGTAAATGTGGGTCGTCATTCTAGTTTCTTATATTAATTAAACGTTTTTTCCCTTTGTTTATGTACATGTAGTTATAAGAGGAAATCAAACAGCTTTATTTGCAAGATGCATGGTATTATTTGTTTTATGATATAAAAAATCGGAAAATCCTTATTGTTTCCAGTTATAAGTGTTGTTCTTATCGATTAGATTATTTAAAGTCATGGTAGTTCATCGTTAATTTCTGAAGCAATTGCAACCTTCTTCAAGTTGTCATTAGATCCTCTTGGTTTTCAAAGGAAACAGGATTGGTTTGGAAATGTTTGATTAGAAATCGAGTGGTTTGAAAAACCCAAATCGGATTTAACATGTGATTACGTCCCCATTAAACGTAATTGTTTTTAAAGTTCTAACAAATCAGATATAAGTTCTTAAAGAAGGTATACAAAAGCTTATAATAGAAATTGTTGGAAGTTTTCTATTATTTTGGGTTTGCTAAAAACCCCATTAAATGAGGAAGTCTGAATTAGGTAATGTAGCTTAATAACTACTTTTAAATGTTACGATTCTCATCTGCTATTAACCCAGATTATTTGCAAACAAACTTATGACATGTAACGCTTATTGATAGTTTTCAATGTTTATCCATAAACGATTAATGATTTCCTGAACATTTCTTGAACATTTAGGTGATCTGCCTTTAAAATGTCAAAACATTTTCTATTAGCTGTATATCGTATTGGATTTTAAGACAAAAGTCAATATTTTTGTCAGCATGGTATATACATGTATTCAGTTCAAGTCATAAAAATATATTTTGGTTTGGCGATTTATTTGAATTTGGATGTATATTTCAGATACAAACATTTTATTAGTCATAAATTTCAAAATATAATTTATTGGATGTACATGTATTATGTTCTGCTGATTTGTAATTTTTGTTTAGCATAAACATTTCTTTTTGTAATTTTAGTTTTAATGTGGATGTGCTGCACCCGATTTTCTATTATTATTTGTAATTAATATTTGATTTTTGTTTAGGCTAAAGTTAAAAATATACAGATTTTCCCATGCAGTTTGTCTGACTTAATAGCGTATCAATGTTCTAAACCTTGGTCAAAATAGATGAATTTTTCTGTTTTCAGACTACAGCGAAACCTGTCTACATTGAACACCCATGGGACCAGGCATCGGTGTTCACATTAGACAGGTGTTCATTGTTTGGAGGTTTGCTATGAAAAGACAATATACAATGAACTAGGTTTATTGTACATGTATACAATTGAATACACATGTATAACATTATGCACACAATCCTTTCAGTGCATGTACATAAATCATTATTTTAGGTTTTTTTTTAAAGAAATATTCTAGATTTTGCACCCAATTGGGTCAATTTATGATAGGTTACGATAGGTCAGGTTAGTTGTGGGGAATTGTATACCTAGATTAAACAAATGATTTGGGGAAAAATTAGCCTTTTCTTGTTATTTTTGGCATAATTTTTCAAATGCAAATATTCTATTCTATCCAATGGCATGTACTAGTAGCTTCGTTCGCTCATCTTGCTTGATACATACATGTACATGTACACATGTACTATGATTTGCAACTGGTTACCAGTACCAAAAATAACTACAGACTAAATAAGGGAATTTCCCCTGATTGTTTTAGAGCGCCCTCTAGGGGCTTAATTGGGAACTCAATGGTCAATTGTATTATGTAGAGAGTCTAGACCCATCCTGAAGACTAAAAAAGTGTTCAATGTACAAAGTATACAGGTGTTCATTGTAGCGAGGTCTGTCTTAATGTTATTACTATGGAAGCTGTCCGGGACCAGCTTACAAGTTAGGGAGGTGTTCACTTTATAAAGGTGCTCAATCTGACAGGTTTCACTCTATAATGTAGTAACCAATATCTCGGGAAGTACTTAAGATAGGTAGATATAGCGAATGAGCCAGATTCCTACCAAATTCTAATATGATAAGATTAACAGAGAAATTTTAATGATTACGCATTGTGTTTGGCATTAAAATTGCGATCATTTAACAAACAAACAAAAAAGCACATAGAATATTTATTTGCTAACATTATGAAGGCTACAAGAAGGTGGTCATATTTCAGATGGTATCTGAATTTGAATGTGACATTAAGTTATATCTATGGACGAAACGACCTTTATTTTATAAACTTAAGGTCGCCAAAATATGCGAAGCCTTGTCCTTCAATTGCAGCGTTTGACTATTTTAGTAATCAGGATTTGATCCCACCCCCAACTTAACAGTAAAATTTCAGCTCCTTTATCCTTTCGTTAAAAAACGCCATTCAAGGTTGATGATGGCGAAGTTTGTGCCGTTTAATTGAAAAGCCTAAATTTCAAGGTTTTAATGCTCTGATGATAAATTAGCACAGCTTTTTGTGAAGTAAACGCACCCATTCTTACATGAGCTCATTACACCTTTTCTTTTCTTAATCTATGTTTTTTATAATAGTTTTGTAAAAAATCAGAAATGTCAAGAATACTCACGTTTATGCATTCATGCAGTTCAAAACTTAGCAGGTTTTCTTTGGCAAGTTTTATACATGTACTAGTACATTGGTTGATGTATACAACTACAAGTGTTATTCATACAGTAGTGGCATACATACTACATGCACCTCAGATCCATTTTATAACATCACATAAGGTTGGATAAAAAGTTCATAGCTTGGAAATTTCTTTATCATCAGATGCAAGATCACTTATAATACGTTTGTATTTCTTCTATCTCTTTAAACATTGATAGAAAGTGTATTTGTCTTGCATCTTAAGACACTTTTAATATACACTCAAAAATAAACCATGCTTCAATGGTTCTATGATAGATCTGGAACCCTTTTTGATCACGTTTCGCATTTATAGATGTGAAATTGGTCAAAATGGGTTCTATTTTCCATGCTTCTGTGACTTATGCCGGATTCACACCTAACGGACTCGACGGAGAAGTTACCTCTGACGTCACAGCCACGTCATAATTGTCATACCGGACAATCT